>JBBJLR010000037.1:5752222-5767900 GCA_037577145.1 Brachypetersius gabonensis
TGGGCCTTAGTCCCACTTTCCAGGTAGGGCACACACACACACACACACACATACACACACACACACACACACACACAAATGTAGCAGCTGGTGGACTGCTGGTGGGATCTGATGGCCTGGTCATGGGTTTGAATCCCACTGAGGTGCCCTTGATCAAGGTACAGTACCCACACACTGCTCCCCGGCCACTGCGTTGCTGGCAACCCACTTAAATAAAGAGAAATTAAGTACAGAGAAAAAAAATTACACTGTTCCCACTGTGTGCTGTGCAGTAGTGACACATGTGACAAATGGTTCTCTTTCACTTCACTTTTTAAAAGATATCGAAAAGTGCCCAAACCTGCAACCTGAAGTATTTTACTAAATTAATGACAGGGCAGTTCCCTTCCTTACAGTCATTTTTTTATGTTAAAGTAACAATGTTCAATTTTAAAGTGTGACCCAAGCCAAGGGTTGTTTATACATGTTTATGCCATATTAATTTCATAGTAGTAAATTATTCCTAGTTGTTACTGAATAATAAGACTAACGTAAATCATTAATAGCTGCAAATTAAGCCCAGAGTTCAATGGAAGGAGTTTTTTTTTTGGTGTGTACAGTAATTTACCAAGCCATCAAAGTCCATGCATGCTTTTGTTTTTGTTTCAGATAATGGAGTCAACACTGGCTCTGCTGGAAGGCCTGGTGCCAGAGAACGTTAACGGCCTAAACAAGTAAAGATCAGTTGGATCTGTGATGACCATGCATCTGAAAATAGCAGGATCAGTCCCCTGACTGTAGACAGACATCTGGCTCATTGTATGCTACAGTCTGAACTGATTCAGGAACAGTGAATTAAAGTACTTTTAATTAAAAACATGTATCAAATTACCTTGTTTTAAATTGCACATGATTTCCACATGAATAAAATATATTACATCAACTCATTTTGTCTCTCGTTGTGCTTTTGGCAGTAACTGTTTGATGTGTTTTTAATTTTAGTTTGCTGTGATATTTTATTAATGAGGAAATGATTTACACATTTAAAGCAACTAAATGTGTTTTCCCGCTATGCTCAGAGTCTATACCGAGTGGCTGTCCTACTACCACATGGCGCTCTCTTTATAGATTGTACACACACACACACACAAACAGTATATGGACAAATGTATTGTGATACCTGACCATTACACCAACAGAGACTTTAATGACATTGCATTTAAAATGACTTCCACTGTTGGATGTGGTTGAGGTCAGGGCTCGGTGTGGGTCAGTCAAGTTCTTCCACACCAAACTCATCCAAACATGTCTTTTGCATTGTGCACTGTGGAACAATTATGCAGGAATAGAGAATGTTCTTCCCCAAACTGCATCCACAAAGTTGGAAGCATGGCGTTGTCCAAAACTATCTTGGTATGCTGGAGCATTAAGATTACGCTTTACTAAGTAAGGGGCCACCTAAGGGGTGTGTCCCAATAAATTTGTCCATATACGTACTTTCCTGCATGAAATCAACACTTGAGTGAGTTGTAATAACACTCTCAACCCAGCAGAGGGCCAGATCCTGACCTTGGTTCCTGCGGTCAGAGATCATAGAGGGGCGCTAGAGATCATAGGGGGGCACACAATTTTGTCTGCACTGAGATTACCAAAATTATATTTGTACACATTAAATTCATAAAATCCCAATGTCTGAGAAACTGTGTGTGTGTGTGTGTACTGTATATATGAGTATAAAAACAAAAACCTACAACCGTTGTTTATTTTTTCAGGACATAAATCGTGATATTGAGAGTTTTAGAGATAATATTGCACATGATAAAAGTTTTAGCACCAGATAAGGTTGCACAATATTTCACATGGTAGACTTTTCCACATCATAGTAAGATAATACTGCACAAAGTGATACACATAATGATTTAAACCTGATAAGAAATAGTAGCATCAGGCTATTGCAGATAACTCATGAAGTGGGTGGAGAATGGCTGAGAACTGGGACTGTCAGGCAAGTATATAACATTTCAACACTATTTATCATGCACTGTTACTTTTTTACTTTATGTTTGATCTAATACACTTAAAAAATTAAACATGCTAAGCCGAGACATCTTCTAAAAAGTTTATGTGGCCCCTTAACACCCCCTGGCGCCCCCTAGGTAGCACTTAGCACTTAGTTAGAGAACTGCTGACCTAGGGTAAAATTTTTCCACGACCTACAGACTTGCCAAAGCCAGATTGAAAAGTATGTGTAGTAATGAACACTGTGAGAGAATTGTGTGCCAAGGACAGGGATATAATTACTAATTAACCCTTAGAAATTGCGTTACTTTTTTATCATATAAACAAATGTTGTATTTAATTACACAGTGAGCTACACAATGGATGATGTTTACATTTGATTTCATTCTGTGCTGAAAGGTTCATTTTTTCCATTTGTTTCAATGTCAACAAAGGGCAGAAACGATTCATAAGCATGTTATTTTCTTCTCAGGAAACACGACTGTATGTATGGAAGTTTTCCTTTCAGTTCAAAATATTCAAACACGAATGATGTATAGATTGAAAGTTCTGAGTAAAAATCAAAATGGAATGATCAACCTGATCTCATGAGTTTTCGTGCAGCGATCAAGAAATCCAACTTAATCAAAATACATGCTGCGATCACGATTTAGGGCTTTTTCACATACCCTGTATTTTAATGTGCACTGCGTAACACCGGCAGTATTTGCGCTAACTGGTGACTCTTAAGGTTAGGGTTAGGATAAGGTTATGTTAAGGTAAGGAATCAACTCTCCTACTGTCCCTCAGTCACCAGTTACCACTGATACTGGTGATGTTACTCAGTGTGCATTAAAATACAGGGTAGTGAAGCCTTGTCCTAGCACGAAAAAAGCACATATTTTAATTCAATTGTATTTCGTGGCGGCTGCACAAAAACTCATGAGACCGGGCGCGAATTATACAGTTGTGTGCAAAAACACTTATCTACGTTCTAAGTGAAAAATTGTGTGTTAAAATGTAGCTGAGATTTTTTGTATGACTGTTTGGGTGCTCTGAGAATTTTTTTCAGAAGACATGTTTAGTCTGAGGGATCCTCAGATGCACAATCAGCCTGAAAGTGAGATGTTGAAAGAATGAACAGTCAGTTTCTTCATTGTGGTTTGATTTGCATGGGTTAGGTTAGAATCTTCTTAATCCTAATAATGAAACAGATGTAGTGTGATTTAATCTCCATGCATTTCCACACACACACACGCACACGCACACACATGCACACGCACACCCACACGCACACAAACACACACACACACACACACTTGTGGAGCTATGTCTTGCACCAATAGTGAGTGCTCTCATGCATAATTATAGACATAAATCAGCCCGAGGCACCTACTCCTCTTTACAGCAAGGGCAGATACCTCACCTCTAGACACCAGCAGAGCAGCAGGAACCCCCTCTAAGATACGCTCCGTTCCTTCCTTCTCTGGGGCACTGAAGCCTCTGGCACAACATGTGCTATATCTCTCACATACATACACACACATAGACACAATAAACAATAGGCTATTCATTATTAATGATTAGTCACACTTTTGCCTCCTTAATGGTTTGCAGCTAGTGTGCAGCAGAGTAAACACTGAGAGAACTTTAACCATATACAGTACATTCTGTATATAACACACTCTTATACAAACGTTTGGGTACCTCGAGTTAATGCCATGTTTTCTTGCTTTTCGAAGTGAAAATATGTGCACATCCTCCACAAAGGTCAGCCTAACTGGCATTTTCTGCTAATACTTTTTTTTTTTTATATGTAGGATGAAATAAAACATAAAATATACGTGTGCTCTCCGTAGACTAGGAAAATATAATTTGCCCAAAGGTTGTATACAACAAGAAAATACCATAACTGTGAATTAGCCCATAAAACAGGGCGAAAAAATGTCACACAAAACCATTACTGCTATTCTTTTATTGCTGAAAGTGTGGATAAAATAAAAAATGAGATTTTTCATTTTCTTTTAAAACAACGGTGATGGCTCTCATTGATTCACAGACGTGACCTTTAGACTTTCTTAAATTGTTCAGTAATATAAGGACACAAGGACATGGCTGACAGCAGGCCTGATAAACACCGCCATTAGCGTCCAAGTGCTTGAGCCGAGTACTTGAGTGAAATGAAAGTGTCGCAATAGATAATGGAAGAGCAATGCAATTAAATTAATTAGCGACAAAATATAATAATTGGTCATTAGAACGATTAAATGGGAGCTGCTCCTCCGTCCTGTTGCCATTACTGCTTGGCAAGGGCTCCTGGAGGATTTCTCCTTTCCAAGGGAATACACTCATTTTTCACTGGAGCTTCAGAGCCTCAAGCACTTAAAGCATCGTCCTGAAGTCAAAATCTTTAAAAACTAGAGAAAATATATTGAACATGAGATATAAATGCTTATATTAGGTAAAGGAATGCCAGTGGGATAAGCAACATTGACTTAAGGAATATGTCCCGAAGCATCTTGTATCTCACATTAAACTGCAAAACCAAGATCTTAGTAACTTACAAAAGTTACACAAGTCTATATAAAATATAAGCTGTTTAAAGCAGGTTAAAGCTGTTTAAAGCAATCTGGCAATGGGATAAGCAATGGTTCTTCAGTAGGATTTCTCTAAATGAGCACGACAAGCAAAAATAAACCAAAATATCTATAGACGAAATGAAAATGAATAATAAGAAGAAGCTACATCCTGAAACAAGTAAAACACTCAGATTCAGATTTTTCTGTTGATACAATAATCACAAAACTCCTTGTTTGTTTAAAATAAGGCTATATTTGTAACTGACCGGTGAAGGAAACTGTTCTTAAAATAAACAGAATTTTACATCCGCACAGATTTGTGAGATTTCTAATTAAATGATATGTATATATAAAAAAATGAAAGTAGAAAAAAGCAGTAGTCCAGCTGGAATGCACTTCTTCTTCCAAAACACATTGTGTTTATTCTCAGCACTGTTTTTTTTAATAGCGGAAGTGGAAGTGGCCCTGTGTTCTTGAGCGATTATGTGGCGCAGATTGCAGGGGGTGTGGGTAGGCGATTATGGTCAAAGATCTGTGTTTTCTGCCGAACAAAACATAGCATCTCTTTTTTGTTCAGTGCATGAAGAACGAGTCAGGGATTCATTTGGGCACAATAAAGCAGCAGCTTGTGCTGTGAATAGGAAAAAAAGGGAACACTGAGGGAAGTAACCGGGACAGGCTGTCAAATTTGCAGGTGCAGCTGTGAATGCACAAACCAACATAAACGGCAATAAAAAGAATATTTTAAAAGCTCTTTATGTTCCAGATTCTGGTGTTTGTAAACAGAGGAGGTCAAACCTATCCCGTTCCACCTCTGGGGGGTCATGGATGTCGCATTCTTTATGTACAGTAACATCATTTGGATTCATTTGGAGCTTTCTCTCACTATTGCATTATTATCTTACTGTTATGAGCAATAGTCTAGGGGTGCTAAAACATCAATAGGTGAAATATATTTTTATGTACGATAGTATTATCATGTACAGTGTCATATATTTCTTAATTGGGTAGTCTTATGATGTGAAATATGATTACTTATGTCAATATTACAATATCTGATCTATACTACAAGCAATAACATACTCCTAACCACTATCTGTGTACAGTTACCTGTAATTTACTTATCTATAGTATTTATATGCAGCATTTGTGTATATAGTGCAGTATATTTCATATTAAGATTTTTCTGCAGATTGAAAAAACATATTCAGACCTTATATCTTATATTGTATCTTCTGTTCTTTGCGTCTCTGTGTGTCTGTGCAGTCATAACATAAGCGATTTCCTCCAGGATCAATGAAGTTTTCTGATTGTGTCCCTCTTCATTAATGGCTCACTTTAAAGAGCTCTTGCTAAGATCACAGCTCAGGTCAGGTTCCTGCATTTTCATCTAATTAACATTTGCAATAAAACGACATGTAACATAGCACCAATTTTTGTGATTTTTCATCTTTTAAAAATAAGTTAACTACAAATTAAATGTTCACAATACAGGACTACAACAGTAGTGTTGTTTACTGAGTGAAGATTACAACAAAACCTTAAGAAATCTTGACCACCCAAGTCCTCACAAGTCAACTCCTCTTGCATCCTTCCACAAGCTGTGATGTCAGCAAGAGAACTGCTGTTAAAAATGCAGATTAAACATACCTGCCCTAAAATATTGAGGGTCAAACTCCCAAAAACAGGCCATCCTTGATTTACTGAGATATACTGAGAAACTGCCCGAGGAACTGACCTCGTGAGGCTCAGTATGTGTTACTTTCTGTTTTTCAGGTTCTATGTATTAAGCCCTTGAACTACTTCTTAAGGGGAAGCTGTGGGTACTGCAGCTGAGTTTTCGTCGGGGACTTTTTGCTTATTTTACATAAGAGAGAGTTAGGCTTTGTAAGTAGACTTTGGATTAGATAAGTTAGTTTTCTTTAGGAAGGAAAATTATCTTTGCCACTCCTGAAGCTTGGTGCTGCCATAAGCAAAATAAAGCCTTTTAGACTGGTACTTTGTGGCTCTGTGTATTGGTCTGGCGGCTTGGAAGTGGGAAGGCTGGGGAGACGCCTTTTATGTTTCAGTCTGCTTAGATGGGTCGTAAGAAATGGCCGCACTATTTTATGTATAAATCCCTGGTTTAAGAGTGCAGGCTGCGGTGACTTCAGCTGGACTCCATCCACAGACTGCATTCAGCGGCTATAATCATGGTCTTCATTAGCTAGAACAAGAGCACTTCTGCATGGAATGTAAATCTAGAGAGACAGAGAGAGAAAAAGAAAGAGAGAGAGAGAGATAAAGATTTACATATTACTTGTGCATGTCTGCAGCAACATGTTTTGGCTGGATAACTGATGAAATGTTACAAAAACAGGAATATCAAAAACCTCCCCAAACACAAATCATAGCATTACTGACTGTTGAGATGATACACCCTTTATAGAAAGAAGAAATATTTCTAGTGTTTGTGTGCCTGTGAATATTAAAGGGCCCATGTTGTATATTTTTCATCGGACGTACACCATTTCATACGTTTTTGAATTAGACAGATTGTTATTGTTTCATGCCTTTAAGGCTGATGTATTTGGACAAGCTTGTTTATATATGGCCATTCAAAGTGTAGAAACATTCATTATAAAAACAGATGTAATTTGGCAATGTAAACTTATGTAGGATGAACAGAAGGATGCATTTATATGGGGATTTGCATATGTGCAACATCACAAAAACATGAATTCAAAACACGCTCTTGATTTCTTTATGGCGCTTGATTTCTTTCTGTGAACTGTTTGGACCAGGGACCGAATGGTATGTTACAAACAAACAGGGAGAAAGGATGGAAAGGATGGATATTTTGAACATTTCGTATTTTAGTGTTTACACACATCCTACATCAAAGTCTTTGAAAATGTGTCTTTGGACTGGGAGATATAACATAGCGTTTCAAGCTTGTTGGCTTTTCTGAGTGGCAAATGATCTTCAAGTGAATGCAAAAAAACACTATTAAGCATGACTTCATTTTTCCAAACGAGACATTCAGAGCTGTAATTAAACCTTGACTCATGCTTTTACCCACACACCCACTGGCCAGTTTCCTCACCATGTTTAACAACTGACTTAAATCTGCTGCCGTCAGTGACCATTTTCAGAGCCAAGGTTATACAGAAAACATCACAGCCAGTGCTAATGAAGTCTTAGTCAAGAAACGTAGACGCTCTAGAAACCGTAGAACTGCATATACAGTTCTTCTATTTCAACTGATCTATTCATACTCTGTCTACAGATGCAGTCTTTCATAGCAACAGTTACTAGGTTGGAGAGCTTCAATACCTAAAAAAATAAATAAGGAATTGCCATATATCATTAACAAAAACTAACATTGCTTAAAATCATTATTATCTAACTTTAAACTTGATGCAAGGCTATAAAAAAACACTGTCATGCAATTGTAGGCTGTATAGAAAAAAATGTGCCAAATACCACTTTATAAGTTATATTGCATATTTAGATGACAAAAAAAATGATGCAGGATGAAATTCTATCCTGCAAGTTAACTTGTTGCGTCCCTGCCCAGTCACTCGTCTCGCCACAGCATAGCTGAGATAAATCTGATCATGCAAACAGGGCACCTCAGTGGTGCTACTAAAAGTTCAGAGATTCGAACCTATGACCTTCTGATCGTAGGGGGAAATCCTTGACCACTAGGATTCCAGCTACCCCTGTGCATAAGATAAACATATCAGTCATCATTTTAGTTATGCATGAACACACCACAGCACAGTGTGAACAGTGAAATTCTTTCACTGCATTTCTTTCAGGAGCAGTATGTGGGGATGGTACCTTGCTCAAGGGTACCTCAGTGACCACACTTGCAGTTGGGAGTCGAACCCACAACCTTCTGATTGCAGGGCCAACGCCCTAAACACTAGGCCACCTAGCTGCAAAGGTTTTCCATTCCTGTGCAACTGTATCCAGTGACTGATTTATTATCCATCACTAAAAATGATATTTAATTTCTTTATTTGTGAAAGTTCACTCTGTTACTATATACCAGGTTTGCTTTATGCCATATAATCATGCTAAAGTTAGCGTGGTGAGAGATCAGTTACGCTGAATATTGTGCAGCTAAAAGAGGCAAGTCGGCGCAACTGTAAAAAAGGTCTCTCATTAGGTGAATTGCTAATCATACATTACTACAAATTATATTTTATTAGTTTATGTGTGAAACCTCACACTGTTCGGGTCCTTTAGGCTAGCTTTATGCCATGCAATCAAGCTAACGTTAGCATGGTTACCAGTTAATAATTGTGCTGCATTTAAAAATGGGAACTCATTAGGTTCACTTCTCATTTCTCATTAGGTTGAATAGATTTTTTATGGAAAGCTTTTTCGACCTGGCAAAAGCTGCTACCAAAGAATGCATTTGTGGGCGAAGGTCTGAAATGTCAAATCAGTGGGATTATAGTGTGAAATAAGTGAATGTCAGAGTGTAGAACTATATGCTCGGATACTTTCTGAAAAAGCGGGCCTGGGTAGTAACAGAATGCCATCTTCATTAGTAAAGCCACTAGCCACCAGGTGCCATGGCAGGAGATTAGCAGCAGGGAGCGCTGGAAGCCAAGAGTTGATTGGATACGGAGCAAGCTACATTGCGCTGGAGACATTTGTCTTTGAGGTGAAAAAAATGGATGTATGAGTCCAAATATCTCCTGAGTAAGCCAGAGTGTGTGAAGAGGAAGAGGGGTGGGGGGGGATGTAGAAAGGGCCACTTGTGTGCAGCAGGTAGAGGCTGATTTCCTCAGGGAGCTGCTGGAAGACTTTATTAACCAGGCCTGAACCCAAAAGCTCCAGCCTTGCTGCCCATACCACTGAACCATTTCACCCAGGCTTTTGACACTAGCAAGAGTGGCAAGAGACAATCGCTGCTACAGCAAAGGCTGCTTCACTGGGTTCCTATGGAAACATGCAACCAAAGGGCTAGATTTGAAAACGCGAACCTGCTGGTGTATGAGCTGTGAAATCAGATGTTTTCTTCTTGCAGAATCACTGTTCCTTCAAAAATAAAGGTTCCAAAATGGTTCTTGACTTGGTTATATGGTTCTGGGTAAACCTTAAATGGGTTTATAACCTTTATATTATGTGGATGTTCTTTAAACTTTAAAAAAAGCTCTTCGGTCTTGCACACATCTCACTTCATTTTGAGCAATGTCTCTTCAAAGAAACCCCCATTTGTAGGATATTTAGGGAAACAAAATACATGAATGCACCAGTGTAAATGGTCCAAAAATACCTGGAATAGCATCTTGTTAAATATTGAAATGAGAATCCTTCTGTTAAATTTCTGGTGATACCTAGTTTTTGTGATGACAGTGGTGATTACTGTACTATAAAAGGTGAGATGACTGGTAGTACATCAGTTCTAATCAGAGTATTAAGCCTAAATGGAGAATAATGATTTGGAGCAATTGTATTGGCATTTCTGTATTAGCTTCACTCTGATCCTCAACTAATGCAACTGGCAGAGGAAACCAAATGTTTTTAATTTTTGGCGGAGCAGGGGCGTGAAATAAATAGCTCAGCAGTGCAGGTCTACTGGCAGCCACTAGAGGACACTGCAGTAGTTTAGAACACAAGACTCAGGGTGGAGCAGGGCTTTTCTGCTGAAAATTTTACTTCAAGTACCCACCCAACTTTGTGAAGTCCTGTTAACACACAGTGTCCTGATCATAGTGTGACACTATAGCCATCACTTCTCACTCTAAAGGGTTATTTTTGGGATTATAATAAGACAAAACTGACATGGTCCTGAGAATATCAGCACGCTGACAACCAGCTCCACTCAAGACAGCTCACATATTAGGGAGTCAGCATTGTGCAAAACCAGGACCCTGCAAAGGAAAAGGGACCCCTGATGGCCACACAAACCAGCACATTTTGCAATGACGACTATAAACTCTCTTAATCCTCCTATTAAGGCACTATATAGTGCACCTCCACTGCCCCACACCCCCCTAACTGGGGTCCCTTCTAGCTGTTGTGTGACAGCTGGACACCGTTAGCTAGGACCGTCAACTAGTTACCTGTAACTGTCAAGCATGTTCGCTGTTGAGCAGAAACCTTGCATGTCCAAAACTGTTACTTGACTGTATTTTTAAATGGTCTCTCTGGACACATTTCTATCTATGCATTTTCAGGTCTAATTCACATAATGTTTAACCAAATTCCACAAAGAACCTCAACATTCAAAGTTAACTTCTTCAGCTTTGCAGTGCAGCTCCAAGGCTAATGTAGCTAACAAGTCATGGAAACTTACACCCCACCAGTTAGCACTTGAGTCATTAAGTTATCTCAAACAGCACTTCCTGACACACGGTTTTCCAGCACAGCTGTTACAGCGGGCTAGCAGAGTTAAACCCTCCCTCTTGAAGAAGAGAAAATCCATCAAAATAAGGTTTCATGTTTGGAATTCATTTTACATTCTGTTAACAAAAACCGTTTGCAGGTTTCAGACTAACATAACCACCCACCAGTCATTAGCAAAATAAGAACTGGCAAAGATGGGGCTGATTTATAACCCGTCCAAGCTGTAGATTCAGGAAGCCTCTCTGTGTAAAATCTGTTGTAACATTGTACATGTGGTCCTAGATTTGTCCGCCGTTTTTTAAGCTCATGATTGCCAGCTCTGCCCAACCTACAATCTAAACATTGAAGAAAAAAACGCATTTGAATGCATGTTTATGAACTATTTCATTTGCTTATGCTGCGCGTCAGATGCAGGCAAATTATAAGCATGTCATTACATGGCCTTTCTGTGATTCAGTGGTAAACACACTGTGAGATGCCCTCGAGATTTGTCCACTGTTTGGGCTCACAACATCCAGCTCTGCCTGTCATTGTGTGGAAATGTTTCATGCAGAAACTAATTTTAATTTGCTCATAAGAAGCTTCTGCTTTTCAGATTTTCACCACTTCAAAATGAAAACACTGAAGTCGGAGTCATGGTAGTTTGAGAGCTGTAGTTGGAAAATGCCTCTTAAGTGTAATGCTACACTGTGAGCTATTGATATGTGTTTGTTAATTTTTTCATCCTGTAATATATTAGTTGTTAACTGTATTGTATTTTTGTCCATTTTTATGTATATTAGTGAGCCATTTAATGTCAGAAGCCAACAAGGGGATGCTGCTGGGTTCGGCCGACATCCTGGCAGCTTCGCTATGACTGTGCTTAAACTTGGAACCTTGTGAGTGGGTTTATTTGAGAGTACCTAAGCTATAGTTAGTGTTATGACTGCACTGGGCTTGTTGGTGAGATGTACACTTCCACTACCTGTTAGTTTCAATTCGCTTCATATCTGAAATTAAAGAAGAAAATGACATTTACCTTGTTTACCTTTGTCTGACAATTTTTGGTGGGAAAAGGGAAAAATGTGCATGTTTCGTTCTTATGCTATATGTTGAAAGCCTCACCAGTTTTGCTGTCCTTTACACTCCAGTTGCCATGAACCAGGGCTGAATATGCTAAGAGTAGATGATTTAAAGATCTAGGTCAAAGCGAGAAACCAATCTGTAAAAGCAATTTCTCGTTTCATATAGTGACATAATGTATCCATTAGCCACTTCAGAGTGAGACAGAAGGTGTTCTAGGACTTCAAGATGAATGCTTTTGTCAGACCTCTACAGCCAGAGTTAAACTCACTTATATCTTGCTCAATTAAAATGCCTGCGGCGATTAGGCAGATCTGTTAAAAAGGCACCTTAAGCCAAAGCGGCATTAACGGGCTCATTGATTCTTTGCATAAGCGTCCTTCAGTAGACTCCTCAGCCACTAATCGCACAGTGCAAACCATTACCAGCTCAACGGCTGCCAGCGAGGCCTGTCTGATTCATTACTGACATTTAAAGCATTAAAACAATGGCTGGACCAGACTGTGGTCAGTTCACACTGGGCCCTGGCTTAACACAGACTTTACAAACCAGAGCGACACTGCTCAAAGCTTGAGCTTAGGTCATGAATGAATCATTGAAATATATATTTTCACTTCAAGCTGCGAATTCTTCAAGTGCTTTTCCATCATAAATCTAAGCTGGGGATAATGTGTTTGAAATTGTTCTTTTTAAAATGTGTCTTTTCACTTTGCGTTTCCATTCGAATGCGATGTATTCATCGTCAGTCAGCAATATTACAAAGGTCTCAGTGAATATTTCAGTCCTAATTTACCTTGACATTAAGTAGCGATTTTTTTTGCCCTTTCTGGTTACAGACCGAAAGAGAAGCAGTTAGTTTCCTGCTCATAAACTTTCATTGTCTTCATTTTTTTTTTTTACAAATATTAGAGCTGCGGGCTATGTAGGGGGAATACACAGTAGCTGGAAAAACTTTTGCATCAGAAAGAGCAGCATTTTCAACAATTTCACAATTTTCTTGTAGTTTCTGCTCTACTACTTCATCCTCCAGAGCACAAAAGCAAGGTAAAAGCTTCAGCATAAAGACTTGAATTCGCTCCAAGAAATGGTGAAACAGACAGCAAATGATTACACCTTCTCTTCAGGCCAAGTGCCCACTCTGCTCTCTGGTCAGAGGTTCGGGGCATTGCTCTTAGTAAAGGTCAGTGGTGAGTTCAGGTGGATTTCATATTTATATGCTACAAGGAAACTGAGATCTTAAGAGTGGTTCTCCTTGACTGAACTATTCCGACTTCTGCTTACCATCAATTTTCACCTCAGTGATAACCTGAACTAATGGACTCCATTTGCCAACCCTTCCTGTTAACCTTGGCCTGTGCTAATCAAATGGTTGGCCTACAGGACCTCTAATGCCAGTGCTTTACTTTAACTTGCAGAATGTACATTTAAGTTCTGGATACCTCTCTGGTGGACAGATTTTCCAGTTTCACTACTTTTCTTGTACTTTCTGCTCTATGACTTCAGTTTAGGGAAGAACCTTTTCTAATCCAGCATGACTTGCACAAAGCAGGTTCCATAAAGACATGGTTGGATGAGTTCTGTGTGGAAGAATCTGACTGGCTGCAAAGAGCCATGACCTCAACCCCATCCAACACCTTGGGATGAACTGGAACGGAGAATGTGAGTCAGGCCTTCTTGCCCAATATTAGCGTCTGACCTCATAAATGCTCTACAGAAGGAATAAAATTCCATAGAAACTCCAAAATGTTGTGGAGAGCCTTCCAAGAAGAGTGGAAGCTATTATTGTGGCAAAGGGGGGGGACCAACGTCTATATGTTTGAATACATTGTCAAATGAAACGTTAAAGTAGTGACCATTTGTCATACATATCAATCAGTCAATCTATCTATCTATCCATCCATGCATCTTTTTTTCCTTCTTTCTATCAATTGTGGCGTCAGGCCAAAAGTTGTACACCTGCCTCAAGCAAGCGCGCCACAACCAACGCTGTCCAAGGTGCTGAAGAAGCCAAGTAGCACCGCTGTCAAAATACAAGAAGCAGCACGCTCCTTCAGCAACTTCAGTTTTGGATGACAAAGCCCATGTGGAGAAGAATGAACACCTTCAACAAGACGCACCGTGGGCTGATTATCAGCTACCAAGATTGAGAATGCAGCGCCACAGCACCACAGACGAAGAAAGGAGAGTGGGAGAGTGACAAGAGTGATTCTACCAGTCTTTACTTCTGTTTTTGTAACGCCTAGGCTCCAGTCCTGAGGATGCTGGTGACCTCAGGAAGATCACCTCCTGCACCTCCACCCTTGCTTATCTCCCACTTTCACAGAGCATCTTCCTTCCCTGGAATCAATCTATCCATCAATCCATCCATCCATCCATCTATTGCAATAGATGTCATCTGACTGCTGATGATGCATATTTGGCCCAAGTGGATTAATCTGGGCAAGAGTGGGCATTGTGAATCTTGAAATACCTTACATGTTCAACAAATAACTTAAAACAGCTGCAGCATTAGTAGTCTAGCCCAAGACTGTCAATATAGATGTGGCATTGAAGCCGGGACAGGTAACTAAACTTGACCTTCGTTTTTTTGGGTGGTGGTGCTATCCACTATGCTATACTGCTAAAGATAACAGAGCAATAGCATAAAATAACCACTGTTGTTTCCTGAAACAACCTTTAGTGGATGGTCCCTTAAATTATATTACTAGCTCCTAGTTGTTAAACTTAAAATGAATCCATCATCGTTAACAATGCATCTTTTACATGATGGTAAATCTAGCTTTATATGTCAAAGACGACAAATTAACCAGATAAAAAAAGGTCAGATTAACTTTTAGAGTGTATTATACTATCATTCATACCAGTACTGAGATATAAACACACAAGGCTTAGGTACTGAGTCCATCCAGCAGTTCTTTTAAGTCTAACCTTATGACGTCAGTCTGTTAAAACATACAACAGAATATGAAAACCACCAGCCAAATCCAGTCTGACAGCTCTGACCTTTGAATGACTTTTCATCCATAGAGGGTGAATTGTGGCAGCCAAAGGACACCATGCTTTTAGCATATTTTTTGTAAATGACTGCTGAAGTAATGCTGCTCATTTTTATCAACAGGTCTTATGTAACACTGGGTTTAAAACGTAAACACTTTGAGTAAAATTCTCCTGGGTCTAGAGAAGTCACTCAGCTCCTGATGCCTCTGACAGGTGTTTGGGTTTCTGGGATCTGTTGTGTTTAGCTCTGGTTCAGGCACTGCAGCAAAAGGCTGATGTTGCCAGGTTTCATGTAAATGGGACTCAAATTTTATTTTTCCACTATAAGGATAAGACACTCTTATGGATTCAGACATTGGAGAGTGGAAGGGGGCTTCTTTCGTTCCTTTGATCAGTTAACTTTAGCTGCTCTGTTCTGCATTTTTTCTTTTTCTTCTTCTTCTTACCCTCCTTCTAGTGGAATTGTCAGAAGAGCCATGCTCCCAGCGATCAACCGCAAAGCAAGCCTTCATCAGAGGAAAGATCTAAAGGCCATAATTATTCAGTCGCCCTGCACATTTACATAGTATTCAGCACGCCCCAGAGACCTTTACCATCCTTCTCCATGATGTCTTGTGCTTTTCTTTCTTGAGAGAGACAGAGAGAGAGAGAGAGTGAGAGAGAGAGAGAGAGAGAGAGAGAGAGAGAGAGAGAGAGAGAGAGAGAGAGAGAGAGA
>JBBJLR010000037.1:5768000-5794505 GCA_037577145.1 Brachypetersius gabonensis
CAGCACGTGCCCCTCGCCTCCCCACGTTCCGGCTGGGTCCTAATGCCCCCCGAATCAAACACGCTGATAAAGCGAGCACAGAAAGTTCTCAAGACGGACAAATTGTCTAGCCAAAGTGTCTACTGGCTACATATGCAAAGACTGCGACTCGTGCAGACTGCCTGGGTGGTTTGGCTTCTCGCGATAGAAAGCAAGCCACTGTTGAGAATGAAAAAAAAGGACCTTTCGCTTTGTTTTTTTTCTATTAAAGCATCTGAAAAATCTGGCTCCTTTCATGTAAATCATGGTGTTGTTTTTCTTTTGGAAACTCAACACTGAATTGCAGTAGAACCTTCCAAAGTGAGTGTAGTGTGGAGGGTATGAAGCTTCAAGTCTTTTTTGTCCACCTGCATTGGTTGAAGGTTGTGTTAGCACTTTAAGTGCTTTTAAAGGAAGTTTACACACAGTACAGTGTTCTCACACTAGAATAAAAATCAAGTCCACAATCCAAGTGTGTTTGACAGAAAGTTATCTGTGGATGTTCTCTTTGGATGCATTAGGCTCCTTATAAGGATGTATCATTATTTTCTAGTTTGCCTTTAGCTTCCAGATAAGTCATTTTTGTCCATGGGCAACATGAAAAACATTTTGCCCCCGTGGCAGCAGGAATGTAGTAATTATCTTGTGTTTTATTAGTCAGTCTGTTCTTTTTTTCCTTAGACAAAAATGGATTAGACTCTGGGGTTGTATCTACAATTAGTTCTTTCTAAATTAATTAAACTAAAATGAATTTTAAACTAAATGAATGCCCCAAATTCCATGATGCCATCTTAGATCACTTATTGTCACATTCCAACAGAAGCTCTGTACCAATAAAAACAAAGATCCTAATCACAATGAATGGTAACAGTGCAACCTGACTAACCCTCAATGATTTTAAATGGCCATTCATTTGTGAAAGGAAAAAGGTTATCCAACGTAAACTGGCCGTATGAAAGTTGTTACATCATCAAACAATTAACCAAATTGAGTTGAAAACTATAATCATTAAACACACGCTTGCTTAATGCCATTCTTGGTAAATGTGAACAAACTGATAGCTACCTTAGAACCTGTCCAGCAGTGTGAAGTAGGTTGAAAGATCTCTACAAGCAACACCAGGCATCGACAAAAGGAAATTGCTGAAAAGATGATAAAGAAAGATATTTAAGATATTTTAAAGATATTTAATGTCCCAAATTATGCAAAACTCACTTAAAAAAAAGAAGTTATAATAGGTCTAGGGGCTACAAAACACAGTTTCGGTTCATTTTAAAATAAGTTGTTTCAGGGCTCTGTCCCTTTCATGCAAATAAGCTGTTGCTGGCCACGCCCCACCCATCTCATGCTCACGAAACGAAATGCAACGAACGAGCTAGTTCATACTTAACTGTGATAGAGATACAACAATCATTATTTGAAAGTACTTACATCTCCCTCATCTGCTGACTTGTCTTGCTAAATACTTAAGATGGAACTTTTTCAGGTGGAACGAAACGGATTGTTGCTGGGACATGGCCATCGAAAATTAAATGAAATCCATGCAGTTCTTTGGTTTTCTTTGTCTAGGAGAAAGTGTAGGATTTGTGCAGCAGAGCATGATGTGGCCAGTGCAGGTTAATTTTCTTAATCAAATTATCACTCCCAGGTCACAGCAGGCATCTACAGTAATAATGATATCTGCAGTAAAAATGATAACAGAGACTGCATTCCAATACATAGACTGTAATATGGAGTTGTCCCCCCCCCCCTTTGCAGCTAGAACAGCTTTCACTCTTCTGAGAAGACGTTCCTCAAGATTTTGGAGTTTCTGTGGGAATTTGTGCCCTTTCATTTATGAGATCAGGCACTGATGTTGGACGAGAATCTCTGTTCCAGTTCATCCCAAAGGAGTTGGGTGATGTCAGGGTCATGCTCAGCATTGGCCAGTCAAGTTCTTCCACACTGAACCCATCCAGACATGTTTTTATGGAGCTTGCTTTGTGCTCTGGGACACAGTCCTGCTGGAATAGAAAAGGTTCTTCAACAAACTGTGTCCACAAAGTGGAAGCATGGTGTTATCCAAAATGTCTTGCTACTTTTCTGTCCATATAAGAGGGTGACTTAGTCTGGACAGTATAGCGACACAGATGCTTCTGAATGATCGAAAAATGTTTTCTCACACCAACACCCTCTTTACAAAAAAGGCTTTGTTTAAGAACCTTCTGTTGAAAAGTTTTTAAGGGAACCAAAGTGGTTCTTCCATTCTAAAGCCTTTCGGATGTGCCTTATAGCTCGACATATTATCATCTGATTGCTTTATGTACAAATTATATTGTCAAACATAACGATGATGAATAATGGCTACTGCAATTCATTCATCATCGCCACGTCTAGAACGTCCACTTTGAGAAACATGAAACATATCCATGGAAACGGATCATCTGTTTTTCATAATGTATGGGCTGCTGATCCGCTAGCATAGTGCACTATAATAGCACTCGCTCATTATACAATTTTCAATGAGACTAAGATAAAAACAAGGCATGCACAGGCTCACTGACTCTTAATGCTCCATGGTTTAATATAAGGTCACCTTTGAACTTTTTTTGCGCTTCTGACGCAAAAACAAGAATCCTGCAACAAAAAGATAAAGCTGTAATTAAAGTGTGAATACAAGATCGAATTACAAGCACCCTATACGGCAGAGCGGAGATTTGTCAATTAATTAGGCAACACAGGTACGCACTGACAAAGCAAGAGGTTCACCACTGAAGATACACACACACACCCACACACACCCACACCCACACACACGCAAACAAGCACATGCAGATTTCCCTTTAAGATTTCAGTAAGCCCATAATCTGATCTGACGTGTTGTGATGTTTGAAGTCAAGTTCCTCTTTGGTCACTAGCGTGGGCCCAGAGATCCTGGCAAGCAGCAATGGGATTTAAACACTTTGCATAAAAAGCTCTCCAAATGAACTCATGAATAAGGAATAGGCCTCGTTTCTCGCGTCTCCATCTCTTTCATGTATAACAAGTTGCAAGGTGGAGATTAGATGCTCTTTGAGTTCGATATCAATTTTAAGCCAAAGACAGGAAAGACCTCCTCTCACTTCTACTGTCTAAAGTAAAGTTACCGACGGCGCAGGCAAAGCAGAGTCAGGGTCAACAACATGCACTCATACTGTCTGCATTTCTGAAAGCAAAGACATTCATAAGTCATGGTTTATAGGACAGAAAGGTTAAAACAGTGTCCTCACTTCTTTTAAATAGAATACTTCAATGCAGCATGTTAACATCTATAACATTTCACAACATTTAACTCCCCAGTCTATAAGACCCATTTGTAGATTATAGTTTTAATTTGATATTTTTGGGACTGTTTATTCAGCCCTCAGCAGTTTAGCTCCTTCCATTTATGCTGAAGTTATAAGGAGTATTTCAGTTCGATTTGTTTTTTAAAAGAAGCAAAAAGCAGTCAGTTAAGCTCATTTTTCATATATCTGTCTGGAAAGCGTAGTGAGATAAACCACCTGTTTTACTCTAAGAGATAAAGAGAGGTTGGAAAACAGTAATGGAAAAGTGTTGTGGTTCTTGGTTCATAAAACTACATCTCTTTGATATGTGTACTGCAGAGAAAATAATGAGAAAATGGGCCCTTTAATGGTCTTTCTTCAACTGAACAGTCCCAAAAACACCAAAAAAAACAACTGGAACTTCATATTATTGCAACATTTTCTTCAGATGGAGTAAGGCAGTGGTCCACAACCCTGGACACTAATATGTAATAGCGGTTTCCTGAGTAACAAGCCCTTCTTTAAGTAGCACGGGATTCGTAAGCCGGTCCAAATTTACCATCGGCCCGTTATGCCCGATGATCGCTATAACCGTCAAATATAGCTGTTTGAAAGTCGTTAGAGTGGATACATCACCGAGCTAAAACTACAGAGATTCTCCCCTCGCTTTCCTTACCGCCAGCTCTGGTCTGCTTTTTCTTTCGCCTCTTTCGGCTGTGATTGGCTAATAAAATGGCAACTTCTGTGCTCGGATTGGATAATTCCATACAACACAGCAGATAACCAATCTTGGCGAAGATATCACACGAATCACACACTGATTTACTGGCAGTCTTGCGGGCCATAAAAGATTTCAAAAGAACCGGATCCGAATAGACCTACCATAGACCTTTGAGGTTGGTGACTTTAATAAGAAACTCAGGAACTTTTTACACTTAGACTGTAATTGTGTACACTGATCCGGCATAACAAAAAGACCACCAACCTAATATTGCAAAAAGGGTCTCTTGTGCTGCCATAACAGCTCTGACCCATAAAGGCAGGGATTTTATAAGACCTCTGATTGTTCACTGTGATATCTATCACCATGTTGTTTGCATCAGATCATTTACGTCCTGTATAAGGTGAGATGCTCAATCAGATCTAGATCAAGGCTTTATCCTGTTACTCAAACAACTCCTGAACAATTTGTCCATTCTGGAGAAGCACATGTTCCTGCTGTGAAAACGAATTGTCCCCAAACTTACCTCATAACTGCTTGTGCCACCGTTAGTACCCACAACTGCAACCAAACATATTTTATAACAGGAAATCAGTTTTCCACATCACTGTGGAAGACTTTTGACACATTCTTTATAGCAGAATCAATGTAAATCACTTCGATGCGCATTAAAGTGTGAACTGCATGCTTGAGGTCTTGGCCTAGCCAAGTCAAGACTTTAACTTACTTAACTTTTTTTTCTTTTTGAGCCAAGGTGGACTTGCTGTTGTGCTTTGGATCATTGTATTGCATTGTAACCAGTCGACAACATGAGGGGGAATGCCACTCCCCTTCTTAGCAAAATGACCAATATCATGGTGGCAAAAATGAAGTTTCCCATTATTACTTGGTATTTTGTGTTTCAGTTTACTAGTTCATCCTGTAACTAAAACAAATCGTCTCACTGCCATCTTTGTAGTTTTAGTGACAGGCACATGTGCATCTAACTGCTGTACAGTGAGGAATGTGATTCAGTTCATGTTTTGAGTGATAACCAGTACTACATTGTTCACTTATTCAGGAGTGTGATTAGAGCTGGGCACCTGGGACAAGAGTTTAATGAACAGGTCCGGATGTCCACGCCTAATGACACCCCTGAATAACAGTGAGATGATTTGTTTTAGTTACAGGATTAACTGAAACACAAAATACCAAGTAATAATGGGAAGCTTCATTTTTGCCATCATGATATTGGTCATTTTGCTAAGAAGGGGAGTGGCATCTCCCCTCACCCCCCCCCATGTTGTCGACTGGTTACAAAGCAATACAATGATCCAAATCACAACAGCAAGTCCACTTTGGAATGGCTCAAAAAGAAAAAGTTAAGGTATTAATTATTCAAATATCAGCAAGGAAAATCAGGAGGTTTTCACGATGGACAAGAAGGGGGGCAGGCTAACAAGCTTAGATAGCAGCTGCACAGTATGATACTGATCAGGATTCATCATCTTATAAATGAGGTGGATGATGGGCCAACTAGTTAGTTAGTTAGTTAGTTAGTTAGAGAGCTAATATTTTCTGCGCATCTGAAGCTGCGAAAGTATTTAATCTAGTTAACAATAATGCTATGCTTCTTCTGTGGTCTCAGCCACACCCATAACACCACGTCATTGACGATGTGCTCACATTAATGCACCATAGTAGTAAAGCAAAGTGGAATATACATATCTAGTCATTTACAATCAAAACTGTCACATGTGTGTTTTACTGAAAAGTTTATTTTCCCTGTCTTCACTTGATGTATAAACTGATTTTAAAATGTTTCCATCTCAGCCTTGCTTTAGATTTTTAAATATATATTTATAATGAGTATCATCGCCATTCAATAGGCAATAAGATTTCATAATTATTTTTTTGGACACCCGCCATTCAACATAAAATATTAGTTCCCCCGCTATGTCAACTGATGTGTGTCTGAATGTAAAGGGTTGCATTAGAGACAGTATCTGGAAGGCAGTCGGCGCATGAGGTGAAATTAGAGCTCGGGTGAGAGTGATGGCCTTGAGGAAAAATGTTCAGGTATGTGGAGGTACTGGCCCTGAACCTGTAGTCGGATGGATGTTTTCTGATGAGGTAAAGAATGTATGATGAGTTCAACACTTCCCTGCTGGTCCACCTGCTGGCTCTGGCATCATGCAGAACCCTCACAGACAGTTTCTGGCCTGTGAACTGACTGCCTGTTCCAGAAATACAGAAGTGTGGGAAAACACAGTGTCAATACAGCAATCAAAAGGTAATGGGTTTGAATCCCAGGACTGCTAGTGGCATCACCGAGGTACCCTGGAACAAGGTACTGCTTCCTGGGGGCTGTGTTCCTAACTGCCCGCGAGAGGAATTTTGCTCTGTTCACTCTGTTTGTAGTGTGTTCACGTATGGCAAATGGACACTTTACATATTTACACAGTATGGGTAGTGTAAATAAACCATAATTTACCAGAGAAAATGTTGCCAGAAAATGACTACAATTTTACAGTTACAGTTTTTTATATTCACTTCCATTACAAATACTCGTGTGGCAATAGTGACGAATAGTGATTTAACCCTTTTTAAAACAGTTAGAAGTGGACTGTTTGCCAGCTGTATCCCAACATATGAGAGATATGATAACATACTCCCTGTTTCTTGGCTTTTTTTAATGCTCTTCTGTCTTTTATGCCATTGTTCATTCCCCCTGTTTCATGCGTCTTTTTAAACCCTGGCCATATGTCTGTCTTCCATGTGAGTTCTGTGGGTGTTTTATTCTCAGCCCACCCTTAGCTCAGCCCCCTTGTTATCCTGTTCACCTTTATCTTGTTCCTGTCTCCTCCCCTGCCCAGGTGTTCTTATTTCCTTAGTCAGGAAATATAACCCCCATGTTTCTGTCTGCGTTTGTGGATTTTTTATACATTTCTTGTAAAACTTCTATTAAAATTCTCTTCATGTTATTGCTTCTTGTTCTGTTTTGCTCTTGGTTAAACTTGGTTTTGCTTTTTTGCTGTCTTCCATGCTTATGTCTTTGTTAAGCCTGTGTTTTTGTGTAAGCCCAGACCCCTTGTTCATCTAGGTTTTAGTTTCTTGTTTTGTGTTAAACATTTGTGTCCTGCCTCAACCGAAAATCATTACAGATGGTCACAGCTGTGGTCCGGTTAGTCCATCCGCTGTCTGATCTCCTCAGGTTTCCTGTCGCACTTGGGCTCACGTTGAGCTCCCAACCGCCCACACCAGCACAGCTTGTGCCATAGAGGAACGAAAGAATGCACTGAACTGATCTCTGGCAGCCTTTGATCTGTCAATCAACGGATAGTGAACTGTAAGAGGAAAACAGTTCTGCAGGTCTGCTGGACAACTCACCTTTACTTAGAGTGGATTCACGGGTGTTCTAGAGAGAGTGGCCGAGTGGAGGGGGTGAATAAAAGGAGCAGAATTGCATTGATCATGTGTGAGTGACAGTGCCGAGGCTAGAAGTCATGCGTGGGAGAGTGAGGCTGCATCAGAACAGGCTAAAGCACTTGGCACCTCGCTCTCAGCCTGCTTTTGGGTTGCTTACCCACATGCTGATTCTATCGCATGAATAATTGAAGGAGGCCTTAATGTATGGGCAGGTGGACGGCTCTTATCGGCGTGTCTGTATTCAAACCAGGGGCAAGGATACGTGGTGGACGGAGATGAGAAGCCTCAGCTTTGGTCATCTCTGCTTAATTATGGAGTCAGAGCTGTCACTGCGCTTTGTGTCGACGTCTTCTCCACTCCTCTGCTCTTACTCTCGACCCTGTCTTTTTCCCGCCGACACATAATACGACTCTATCAGAAATATATTCGCCGCATAATTTCCCCCACGCTCATAAAGTAAAGTTCAAGACGAAGCTC
Organism: Brachypetersius gabonensis; assembly: GCA_037577145.1. Lineage (NCBI taxonomy): Eukaryota > Metazoa > Chordata > Actinopteri > Characiformes > Alestidae > Brachypetersius > Brachypetersius gabonensis. The sequence continues at coordinate 5,775,909 of JBBJLR010000037.1, forward strand.
TGGGATTTGCTGGCTCTGATGCGCTGCCTAACTCTTCCCTTTTGTTTATTCTCTTCTGCTCTCCCCTTTTCTCGCTGCTGAGTCTTCGCTTCAGTCAGAAGCTTTGAAGTCCTTTTTTTTTTAATCAGCGATGCAGTATTGTCTTCATCCAAGCCGCACTTGTTAACAGGAAGTTAAGGGTAGTTAAAAGTGGCAATTAGAGACGGAACACTTTCTGATGCAGAAAGGTACACCAGTGTTGCTGAAAAGCAGCAATTTACTTTGTTGTCGGAAAAACCAAGGTGAGGTTTCGCTTGCAGAGCAACCTCAATTTATTTTTACTGGTGAAAACAGTACAGCCGTCCTTAGAGCACCGAAATCACTGTGCTGTCGTTATCGGATCTTATCCCTTATGGACGATGAGGAAGGGAGTCAAGAGTGCGGGAAAACAAGACCAGTGTCTAAAGAATTCTATTCAAGAGAGTGATCTGTGTTACTGGTTTCCAATCACGATGACCTCAGTAGGTTATTTGACTCATTAATCTAAATTTAAGGGGAATGATTCAGCGTATGCATCACATCAGAAAATCTCTAAACCTCTGACTGGTCATTTTTGGATTGGGTCCAGTCATCATGAAATGCTCACACACTGCAAAGATAGCCCAATATGCCTTTACAGGAGAAGGCAGAAATAGTAACTTGACTGTGATACATAATCAAGCTACATGGTAAGGTTTCCAGCATAATTAATGTAATGAATTTTTTTGAAGGTAATGAATTTGGTCATCCTGAGTGGCTCGACTTTCCCAGGAAGGGAAACAATGAGAGCTATCGCTACGCCCGCCGTCAATACAACCTGGTGGACACCGAGCACCTGCGATACCGGCAGCTTTATGCTTTTGACCGTGACATGAACTACGCGGAGGACAAGTATGGATGGCTGAGTTCTAGCCCGGTAAAACACACACACACACACACACACACACACACACTCACACGCATTGACTTTGTGATTCCATCCAGACAATATCCATGTACCAACAATGTATGGCTCCCCTTGCTAGCCATCTGTTAATCGGTGGGGAGATGTTCGTCATCGATAATGAATGAGGTGTCGGCTCCACAGCTTGTGTAACAGTAATGCTGCGTGATCAATGTAGCCATATGAGCTTTATCCTCTGATGTAGGGAGAGTATTTGAGCTTCTGTGTTCTCCTCTCTGTAGGCTGCGGTCAGCACGCTGGATCAGGCGGATAAGGTCATCGCTTTTGAACGAGCGAAGCTGCTCTTCATCTTTAACTTCCACCCCAGTGTCAGCTACAGCCACTACAGAGTAGCAGTCCAGCATGCTGGGAAGTATCCTTTCATTTCTCAGACATCTGGCATCCCTCTGCTGCATGAAGGGCTACAGTCAAAGGAGTGTGGTATTGTTTGTCTCTTTCTGTCTGTGTGTGCAATTGCTTCTCCCATGGCTCAGCACTACCTCAAAGCAACACCGCAGAGCATAGCCCTACATTCATGTGTCCAATTTGAAATTAAAATGAAAGCCAAATCACAAGGAAACCAGGACAATATGTTAGAATCTTGGTCGTGTGTTACATGACAGTCATTAGTCTGGAGCGATTAGCTAATTATTATTAGCATGACTTTGTCAGCAATTACACTACTGTTATTTTTATTATACCCAACATATGCAGCACTTCTCGATAGACCTCTGAGACACACTGGGAGAGAGAGAAAATGGTCAAGCTCTGGAGAGATATTAGGTGATGTGATGCTGGTGCAAACACAAAGGTGAAAAAAACAAATGCGAAGGAACTAACATAGAGGAAAACACACAGAACGCTTATAAAACTACAGCTCTGGCAGTTATATAAGAAAAGATGTGTGTGACCATGTTTACTGCTGTGTGTTCAGCCGTATTCATAAATGGCTTGGCAAGAGCCAGCATGTCCAGATGACCAGGTTTCCCACCAAGTCATCGTGGGAAGCATATTTTAACACAAACTTTTTTTTTTGCCCTTCAATGTTTAAGTGTCTCCAAACCCTGGTTTTATAGCAGACCTTACATTTTCTCACAGAAATACAGCTTCTTGTTATTTTTTTGCAGATCTGGGGCTATTCAACATTCTGGGCTTCAACCTAAAATGACCAGGTCTAACCATGCTCTTGGTCTTTTCATTTAATTCTTTTTTACATTTGAGTACTGATTTATATCATATGGATTTCTTTATGCAGCATTAACTAACTTGCTGATTGTAAAATGATTGTAGCTTATTTGCTTTGAAAGCTACACATCTAGCTGGGTATCATTTCTGTCATGCTATTGATAACTTCGATAACATGTTAGTCTAACATTTTTTGGTTTTTGGGTTTTTTTTGCCTTTGTTTTATTTTTATAACCCACCGCCCGGAAGAAAGACAAGGAGCATGTGAAGGTTTTGTTAGTGTTTGCAAAGATGTAATGTGTGATGGCATTTTTACATTTCCTAACTGAAAGCCTTGGGTTGGACATTCTGAAGGCAAAGGGTGAATATTTTGATTTCATCACTTTGGTTCTGCTCGTGGTGAGATCATCAGGCATGGTGGTTTCATCAAGTTTACAACGACCCAAAATTCACTTCTTGACATGTTATTGTTTTATTGTTTTTTATTTTCACATAAATCACGTTACATGTGGTTTTTTTTGTCCACTTGTGTCTCTGAGCAAGCAAAGCAAGTGATCCAAAGCATTATGATTCATCAAAGGTTGAGAGAAAACTATCTACACATTATTTTCTCATCACTGCTAGACTTATAAACTTGCTTTTAAGTCGGTCTGAGCATAACATTTATTCAAAATGCATTTATCTTAGATCTGATGAAATAATTTCAGGACTTGTCTCGCCACCAGAGCATAAATCCAACAGAAGAGAAAATAAATAATAAATATGACTCCCGTCTGCTGATCATACTATTTTTTCCAATAATCATTAGACATAATGTGAACCACAGTGCCAGAGAATTTTCACACTCTGCTTTCACAGCTTCTGAAGTTGCCTGTACTGACAACCTGTTTGATCATCTAGACAGCTAAACATTCCAAAATATATGAAATTACAGTTTTGATCCAAAACAGACATACAAAGAACTTTTAGAATGTACTTTTTTAATATTAAATATCTGTGGGTCTCCTGGAATATACATATATGGCATTTTTTTGTCTCATGTAAATACTTGATTCTAATGAATGCATTGTAATTGGCCAAATGAAATGCAAGACTATGGTTCTAACATGTAATTGGGCCTGCATTTTCATTTTCAAAAGTACATGATTTCCATCCAAACAAGTCCATCCAGCCAGACCAGCTATCCAAAATGAATATAACATTTAAAGTCGTATTCATTTTAATGTTCAAATTCTAGTTTAGCAAATGTATTCGTCCGTCAGGGCCTTCAAACCACATCATACATTTTCAGTCTAGATAATTATGAAGCATTTTGCTATTGCGTCAGTGAGGCTCATTAGAGACTCCAGATCATACAATTTAATATATTAAGGTAATACAATAAAGATATAAAAAACCCCAGCAAGCATAGATTTCAAGACTACAAAAGAACTCAACTTAATTAACGTAAACCAGTATGTAAAACAAATGTGAATACACAGGCCCAGTTAGGTCAGGATAACATTTTTCGATCTTTGTTAACATGTTAAATGCATCTATAGGGGTGTGGTCGGGACCCTGAGAAAAAGCGAGCCAAGAATGTCCTGCCAGTCTACTGAAGAGCTGATGGGGCGAAAGCCAGGTTCTCTTCGGTGAATGTTTGGACATCGCTTCAGGTTTTACTCATCTGTTTCATTCTGATGAAACAGATCAGTCATAGTTCTCTCACGGCAGGGGAGCTGCTGGCAGAGCTTGAGGAATGGGGTGGGGTGTGCGGTGGGATCAGAAACCTGAGCTTTAGATCAATAATGCAGTTGTATGCAGCAGAGCGATCCACTGTTCCAAATGGAGCATGGAACTCAGTTTCAGAAGGGACATATCTTACTGATCCCTTCCCAGTAGTTTTTCTGTGTCTTCAGGGGCTTTCTCGTACCTCATAGCTCCTTTCAGAAAGCAGGAGCTGGGTCAGTAATATTGCCATGGAGAGGCGTCCTTTTTGGAGCATTTCTTTCATTGTTCCCTTCATCCCATTCCCCTATCATCTCTCTCCCTCTCTCTCTCTTTCTCTCTCTCTCTCTCTCTCTCTCTCAGGTTAGGCTGTGTTTCGACTTACAACAAAATTCGGGTTTCATCACTGTCGAAGAAACGGATCTGTGTCGTAACTTGAGGACCCCTATTTTACATTTAGCTGACACTCAGCATTGACCATAGTCCAAACCCTCCCATTCTATTGTCCATGCTCTTCTTTTGGAGACCATGCGTGTTGTGTGAGTGTGTAATTAAACATCTGTGTCAAGAATGGATACCCCTTAAAATAATTCACGTATTACAAGTGCTGTCTCTATACTTTTGTACATATAGTGCACATTCTCTGTCTGTGTTTTTTTTTTTTTTTTTACAAAACTACATTGTAAGTAGTGCAATGACTTGTAATACATTTCAAAGCATGAAGTGTCTAGTCTAAGACTTTTATGTTACATATTTATTCATAAGAAATATGGAAATGAATCATTTTATCAGGCCACACAGAGCATTAGGTCTCTCCTCAGCATGGATACAAGCTTTGGTCTCTCAATTTTTTCAGTGCTCTTGTACTGTGTGATATGACTCAAAGCGTTTTAGCAGGACTTTCAAGAGCTAAAATGCATCCGTCCTGATTTCTACTCTGAGAGAGCTTTTAGATGCACCATGACACACTGAAAACAACTTCTTACCAAAACATACTAACCTTTTTGCTCAAATGAACCTAAACTGTAGGAACAAGCCACTTTGGGCAGCTGCCTTGCTTTAAGGCCTCAGATAACCGTTCATGTCCTAGTGAGTCCTGATCTAGTTCACTGACCACCCTAGATAGACCCCCATATCTAAGATTTGAACAATAAGGCATTTTTTCCCTTCAGTTTTCCTCACTAAAATCACCCTTAATATCTAATTATTGCACGTTTGATCACACTTTCTACACAAATGGTTGCATTGAGTTTGAAATCACCTTACATAATGAACTCTTTTTCTTTAGCTACCATTTAAGTAACCAAAAAATAATAAATGCAATGATCTGTTTTTATCAAGCACTCAAATCTTGGGCTCATTATTTACTGAGAAATAGCTACTGAAACAATTACTCTTAGGAATATTGGGTAACCTAGAGTAACTACTATAAATTGTTCAGCAGCTGTTGTGAAACTAATGTGTAAGTTATGAGTGAACGCCGAGGCCCTTAAGGTTAGTCAGGTTAAACTGCCGTTTAGTTAATTTATCAGTTAGCTGTTCATTACAGTGCTATATTCTTGTTAGCAAGGAAGAAATCTTCATTATAAGTTAAACAAGAACAAGAGCACTCCATTATTGCAGGCGTTTAGCCTTTTTAATATTTTCCATTACTGCCTGGCTCGTTTTCAAGCTGTAAACAGCCTCTGGTCAACTCAGGCTTGCATAGGCTGAGTGGGTGGTTTAAAGCTTGGTTCTAATAGACTGTTTAGGCGAACGGGCTGAAATGAAGTTTCATTGCCCCCCCTTCCTTTGCCCCCTTGCTTCAGAGGGCCCTCGACCTGTGGGGTGCAGCCGGAGATGAGCTGGCCCAGCTGCAGGCCTCCCACCAGGGGCTCTGTTAATCATGACCCAGCCAGAGAGTGGGCTTAGCGGGGAACAAAGACACCCTTCAGCCAGGAGCATCGGCTCTTCCTCCAGCTCCTGCCGCTGCCCTTTCTGAGCCCCACCCATCAGGAGGCGGACAGCCGTCTGTGCCTCAAACCCTCTAGCTTTGAAGATGAAGGCCAGGCAAGCCAGAGTCCCACTCGGGCTGCCAGGTAGAAGAATAATAATGGGGCCCCTGTTGTCCTTCTTAAGCTGAGAACCTTTTTTTTTTTGTTTTATGGTATCCTTATCATTAAAACACGGCCTTCATCTACTAGCCAGTGTGACCGGAGTAATTTTTTTCTCTCTTTTCTCTTTTTTGAAAATGCCATTTCCTTTTTCTCACCCTGGGGCTATAACCTGAATGGAAAATGGAAAATGCCACTCATTCCATCTGTGTAACTTTTAGATAGGCTGGCTTTTAAATTTGCATTACTCTAACTTTCAAATTTTTTCTCGACCCTCTCCCCCTCTGCTTATGTCTGCTGTGCTATAGAAGAATACAGAGTGTGTGAAACCCCAGTAGGATATTGCTGTAAAAGCCAGACCTGTCAGCGCTGATCTGTCTTTGAAATGTGTCTCATGGAGTGGGTGTAGATATGTATGTGTGTGTTTGTGTGTGTGTGTGTGTGTGTGTGTGTGTGTGTATACGTGTCCTCTATCCTCTCATTATCTCCCATCCATAATACAGTAACGCCATTGCAAATATCTTCTGAACTTTCACACGCGTGCAGAACAAATGGGATCTCTCTCTCTTTGCTGGATCTCTTTCATATCTCTGTGCCATTAACTCCCCTCTCCTTCCCCCGTTTGAGCCGAGCACAGGCCTAGCCATGGCTAAAGATCAGCAGCACATAGTATCAGCTTGCTAATCCATCAAGAGCGGTAGGATTGGAGGTGGGGGGGGAGGGGAGTTGTTGGAAATTGAGAAAAGGATCAATCATTTCTCCTCCGTGTGAGATTATCGACCCATCCGGGTCTCAGGGGCCGCTCAGCTCCAGGGGCTTTCAGCCGATGGGGCCGCTCATTGGGAACGTGGCCGGTTGATGGGGGTGTCTGATAGCTTATCACAGTCAAGCTTTCTGAGCCAGGTCGGCCCTGGCCAGAGGTGATCGATGGCCGGAGGCACACACAGAGACGGAGTTGTGGTGCTGCTGTGCTCTACAGTGACCTGGATAACACTTAGAAGGACTAGAAAGTGCACAGTATATCAGTGGATGATATTTTATGCGCAAATAAACAGAACATTTAATCAATACAATATTGGAATCATGACTGAGACCAAGACTTGCTTTAAAGGCAGCAAAAATGATATTGTGGCACATGAAAACATTATGAATAGATTTCGTGATAATGTCAGAAAGAGAAATATCACACATATGGGTCAGATTTAAGATTGCTGTTATATACAGCAAGCGTTTTAAGAGAACATGTAAATGTTCTCTTAAAACCTTTTTTATTATCATGCGTTTTTAGTTTGAACATCAATTCCAAACTTATTCTGCTATGACCTGTTACCGATGCTCATTGTGTAAGTAAGTTCTAAAGGTGTTACAGAACTATATAGTCCAGAGGCCACCAACCCTCGTCTTTGAGATCTACTTTCCTGCCATGTTTAACTCCAACCTGCATGTAACATTTTGTTATCTTACTTTACGTTCCAGCCAATCAAGGACCTGAAAAAGCTCATTAGCCAGAGCAGGTGGCTGGAACCAGACTTCTCAGGAAGGTAGATCTCTAGGATCATTGTTGGTGCCCACAGATTCAGTGCTTTAGAAAAAAATATATCCAACATCATTTAAAAAGTCATCAAAGCAAATACATTACATCCATAGACAACCATTCATTTACAGCATAGAGAGGGAGTAACAATATGGCAGTGGAGCAGCTTCACATCATTATACAGTATGGAGAAAAACTTTATTGAATATCTGGGTCTCAAATATGTATATATCTATTATTTCAACCAATCAGCATTCATGCTTTGTTATAAGAAGGTTTAGCAAAGAATGTGTAAGTTCACTACGACTCTTTGATCAAGACACAGCCAGGAAATGTATTAAAGACTTTTAAAATTGTTAATCTAATTAGTCAATAGAAAACTGTTCCAGGAGTCTGTTGAACCTAAAATTACAAGAGAGCTATCATTAAGCAGCTTGCATCATTAGAGTTTCAGGCTTCCAGTCACTGACTGTGTAAATTTGTTTTTTAAATGTAAAACTCTCCAAAGAAAAACAATATTTTAACATTCCTGTAGTAGCATTCTATCCCTAGCATTAAACCAATACTAAATTAATGCATAGTCTTAGCACAGAACATATAAATGCCATATTTCATGCCATATCAATCCTCTAAAATGATGCTCTGATTGAAACAGACATAATGTAAGAAAAAGCAAGCAGACCACAGAGTCTGTGTTTTTAGAACAGTTAAGCATGATTACACCTTCAGTTACTATTTTTTTTTTCATTTCTTGAACCAATACAGAGTCCTTAAATTGTTGCAACCCAGTAGCTGTTAGTGCCAGTATTGATTGCAGGGTGTTAATTATCAGTTATCAATATGACCCAGAAACTCTGTATCAGTGTGTTGTAAGCACCAAAAAGCCAAGACCATTCGTTCTACAGTCTCACAGAACACACAGACTCACTGTGGATACACACAGCTGCACCATTATCTCTATCCCAGCCTTGGTTTTGTTGTCCTTCAGCTATTTTTCTGTTTTCTCAGTCTCTTTTTCTCTTGCCCTTTTCTCTGAATTTCTGAAGCTGTGTTGCTTTTTGCAAAGTGAGCCCACTTTAACCACACTTTAAATTCTCTGTGAACGTGAAATGAGTCCTTCTGGGGAGCTTTATTTACTAAACCTAAAAAATGGCCAGACTGTGTTTTTCTGTCCATATAACCAGTGTTCCTCAGTGAAACTGTTTCAGGCGAGGTTGAAGTTGTTTTCAGAGACGAGGCCCTTGAGGGCGAGTTCTCATACAGACAACTAGTGAACCCTGTATCCAGGACAGATGGACCTAATGTAGAAACTTTTCACTCTTCATACATTATGTATAGAGCAGAAGGCTGAGGTGGGTGAAGGATTGAAGATTATGTAATGGTGTTATATTTTCAGGCAGACGCAGGGGAGTCTGGACCGCTGGAGCATGAGTTTAAGGGACTGGAGCAAAGATCATGTCTGAAGTAAAAAAAAAAAAAACACACACTGAATGAAATTACTTATAGATTAGAAACAGGATGAAAGATGTTGCCGCTTGTTTTCAGCTTCTACTGGAAATGCAAGAAACCGATGATAGAAGGGCCTTTACAGCATCATCATGTCTGGATTCTAGTGGCAAATAGTGGCAAAGTGGGGGCTTACAGCATGTTGATTGTGTAATTACTGATTCTGGGTTATGAACAAAATTCATAATTTGTTGAAAGTTTGATTTTAATGTTTTTTTGGGTTCCTACATACGTGTAAGTTGCTGTCATTTTTCTTGCTTTTTCACTATAGAAAAACGTTTTATTTGATGGAACATTTTAGGGTAACATTCAACATCAGTCACTGGTTAAATGTCATTAGGAATGCAATGGAAACTTAAACATTTTAATTTTGGGTTTTCAGATGTCAAGATGTCAAAGATGTCAAAGTTCAGATTTCAGCTTGGTTTTGAATTGAGAAACATTATACATTTAGTTTTAGAAATAGTGTTTTTTAAGAAAAATACTAAACGCCCCCACCCACCGCCACCCAAAAAAAAAGAACCCAATAACTACACCCCTGTTGTGATGTGAGCACTCTATCTGTTCTATCTGTTCAGGTGTTTAAATCATTTTTGTGCCAGAAGATGTTCAATATATGCTTAAAAATAGTTTTGGAAAATAATCAAATCATCAAATTATTATTTGGGCAGAACTTACTGTTCATACCAGTACAAATTGGTGAAACCAAGGATGCCAAATGCGAATTATATTAGTGTATGCATGTATTAAGGAGAAATAGCTTGTAAAGCTCCCAGATAAAAAGGTAATGCTTTTGACCTGTAAGTATTTAAAATGATTTGCCTTAGTGATTATATTAGCATGGTTAGGTCAAGTAAAGAGTATCCATGAAAATTTCAAAAGGAAAATGAATGCTGGCTTGTTAAAAAAAAGAGAGTAAGGCTACCAATTAAATGTTTTCGTCTTTGTAATCACTCATGGAATCCATGAGTGGGCAGATGCTGCAGCCTTTTGAAACTTTGCATAATTAAACTGCATAGTCCAACACTCCCTAATGTGCTGCCTGTCATATCTGCCTGCGCTCGCACGGCTCTGCAGGGCTGAGCTAGCGTGTGCACGGGAAGAGTGAAGAGAGAAGAGTTAAAGCTGAGTGGAACTGGCAGAGCAAGACGCAGAGGCTCTGTGGGTTTGGCCTGGGGTGCAGTGAAGGCAGAGATGTAAATAGCTAGAAGAGTTTAGGCCGTTGACCCAGAGGTTGTGTCTATTTCCAGTGTGGTGATTCCACCATGCGATTTGTTGTCTGTGTGTGTGTGTGTGTGTGTGTGTGTGTGTGTGTGTGTGTGCGTGCGTGCGTGCGTGCATGCATGCATGCGTGCGTGCGTGTGTGTGTATGTGTGTGAAAGTAGGTGTGTGTGTGTGTATGTGTGTGAAAGTAGACTAGTGTTGTGCTGTTTTGCACTTGAGGGTTTACAGGCATCACTGGAACCTGAGTTGCATGAATGTGTGTGTCTGGGTGTGTGTGTGTGTGTGCGTGCGTGCGTGCGTGCGTGCGTGCGTGCGCGTGTGTTAGAGAGAGAGAGTGTGTTCAGTGAGGCTGAGCAGCATGAGGCCTCAGAGAGCGGATCAGGACCCCTGCCAGACAACCAGAGAGAGAGGAAAACCACTGGTGCACAGGGATGTAGATGTAAGACAACATACACAGGAAAGAAGAAAGCAACACGCCTGCAACGAGATTTCCCTTTTTCCTGAAGATGCTGCAATTCTATGCAAAGCAAATCGAGGAAACTGTACTGTTGACTTCTGTTGACCATCAAAATGGACAGAGTCCATGGCGCCTCCCTTTCTTCAAGACGCTCTACGAGCCCCACTATGACCTTCTAGCCCCTCTGAGCCCCCAGTCGGAAACTTGTCATGGCCTTTCATAGTAAGTCTCCATGACAACGGCCCCGAACAAGCGTTTTCTGATCTGAACAAAACACTTTATCTTAAAACCTTTAGCTTGAAAACATAGGGTTTGCACAAAATGACAACCTTGATTCTGTCATGTCACAGTGCTCTTAACGGTTCAGGCCTGGTGTCAGTTAGAATGGTGTTTGAAGAAAGAATCATTCAAATGCAGGAATCACAAACTGATTATACTGATTTCACTGAAAAACATGCATCTACTTTATTTGACATACTTTAACTTATATACTTTTGACAACATCAGCAACTTTGGTTGTTAAAGTTCACTGAATTTAAAATGGCTGTGCCCTTTTAATAGAAAACACAGTTTCTTACTGTGTAGTATTTTTCCAGAAAGATGCCACAGTTCTGTAAAAGGTGCATTTTGGAACTACATTTGGTTTTGGTAGAAATACCTGCCAAATTCTCAGTTCATCAGACCAATTTTTCAATTGTCTGGTGAATAATTTTGTGTGATTATGAAACTCTCATGGTACACAAACTGTTTGGTCCTCATCTCCTTTGTGAGTGGAATGGGGGTGCAGTAATAGGAAGTGTGTCTGGGGAGAGGGTTCTGGGGATTATGGAGGAAAATTCACAGAAGTAGAGAAGTACTTCTTTTAATGAGTCTGTGTGCCACCTGCCTCTCCTAGCCTGCCCGCGCTGGAGGAGCCGCTTTTACATGAGCAGCAGGCAGCAATTAGCTGCTTTCACTGCAAAAACCTGCTAAAGAACAGGATTTAATGCACAGTATGTTTAAATTACAGCACTGCTGATCATATATATTTGCATTTTAAGTGCAAGATGCTATCGTTCTGCTCTGGATCTAGTTTTCTCGCTCTAAACGGCAACTTAAAAAATAATGCAAGTTCACATTGCGAACAAGTGATTATGTTAAAGCGGTGACAGGCCAATACATGATTCAGCATCATGTTCAGCAATAGATTTATTTAAGTTGTGTAAACTAGACAACTACATTGTTAAGGTTGTGTTTCATTTTACATGTTCAAGAAGTTATCATTATTTGACTATTATATTTTAGTTATAGTGACAAGACCTACTATTAACTTTATACTCTGGACACATAAAAAATCTAGGTACTTCTGCTATTTCTTATCTGGCATGAGTGGAGTAGGTCTGGAAAAGTAAAAAAAAAAAAAAATCATCCCACTAATTTGTTTTCAACACATCTGGACTTTGAAACACTGCGTAACTTCCTTTGATTTTTTTATATTTAAACCTCATATGTAGTTTTTAAACAACTACAGCGTACACAGTTTAAACTGGTTAAAATATATTTTATGTATCTCATCCTATACATCCTTGGATTCTTGGACAATGCTGTACATGCAGGTTCAGTGCCTTTCATGCTTCTCTCCTGTAGCAGACTGAGCTGGCTCCACTTTTCTGATGTGCTAGAACTGTGAACAGTGTTTAAAAGTGAGGTAAGCTAAGTAGACTGTGTGATAATGTGTGGTTAGCCACCACAGTGTCGCTCTGTGCGATGGGTAACTAGTTTAGTATTAGATATTAGATTTATTTAATTCCTGAAACCTCAGAAAAAAGCTTTTCGTTCTAAAAATAACCATTTTATGTGTAACTAGGGTTGCCAGATGTCCAGTTTAGAACCAGGGAGTCCAATCTGGAGCTCAGATGTTTCTCTCTAAAAGCTTGTAATAACCATTTAACAGCATGTTCTTAACATAACATTCGTATTGCCGATCATTAGTATGAAACATGATTATCTGATGGGTACGGTGTTACCCCAACACCACTGTAATGATGTTGTTACAAAGCTACGTAGGATTGATGTATTCGAAATATTTTATGCATTTCAAAAGTATAATTTTTTTTTTATGTATACATCAGTTATGATTTGTTATAAAAAAACTTTCAGATGCTGTTTCCAAACTTTTGAATGGTAGTGTAGCCTATTGTAGCTCTTATGCAAAACCAAGAAAAAAATGTATTGGCTAGATCAGGTTTGGGGTAAATTAGATTTTTGACCAAATGAGCTCTTTAGGTGCAGTGCAGCATGAGATGTAAGCCTCTTTCTTTGCACCACGAATGTTTATGAGCCTATCCTTTTGTGCTTGATTGTGTTTGCAGTGTAGTGCTGTGCTGTTTGTGCTTGTGCTTCAGATCCATTTCTCTAGGACTGTTATGCTGTCACCTGCCTAGGTGTGCCTGTGCTTGCGTGCCATGCAATTCTGTCACTAGCGTGCGTGCACATAGTAATGCACTGTAACGCTGCCCCAGTGGGGGGCAAATGATGCTCTAGCAAATGATTATTCAGGTTAGCGGGGGGGTGTTGGGTTGTCCATCAGCTCAACAGGGCAGGGAGGGATAAAATATCTGTCTTTCAGACTCATAAAACCTTCTGCTATCACTTCAAATGCAGCAGAAACACAACAGCTTCTTGGGCTTTTAACCCTCCTTAGTTCTGCTTCACAGAGCATCCACACTGTATTCCCCCCGCTGTGTTAGAGGTGAAAAAGGACCCTTAAGTTTGCTTTGGTAGAATACAAATATGGTTAGTTGTTTGGGTTTTTTCTGTTTGCATACAGCTGGGCCGTATCCTAGGGAGCCAGTACAGATGTTCTGCTCCGCAGCATCACATGTTGTTGCTAGTGGAAACCTGCCCTCATTCATAACTATCAGATGGCTCATCTGTCTCAAAGCTGCTGTGCACATGAGCTGTCTGAAACAGCCTGAAAAAGACAGAGAGACCACTGGGTAATTGTAATTAGAGACTCATTATTAAACCCTAATGAAAGATTAGTTATTAGACCTATAATTATGTGTTTGCTACTCACACTTTTGAAGCCTCTTCAAAGGGAAATGATGAATGAAACGTTCTGATGAGTGAAATATAATAACTGTGATGATCTGTCACTCTTGAGCTATATATTACTTTCCGCCTCTGCGTATGTGTTCCTTAATCGAAATCTCGCCAAGGTACAAAATCCAGCTGAACTCCGACGAGGTGCAATATGGCGGACACGGGCGAATCCAGCAGGACACTGAGTTCTTCTCCGAGCAGCTGGCCTTTAAGAATCGACCCAATTCACTTCTGGTCAGTTGCTTTCAATTATGCTCTCCAGCTGGGAATGCTAATTGTTGATGATTTCCTAAAGTGATGCCACGGCCTAACCTGAAATATATACAATTTAATTATGTTTGCGTTTATGGCATTTAGCAGACGCTCTTATCCAGAGCGACGTACATCTGTGCTTAAAGTAGTCCACAACTGTTCTTAAACCTGTAAAACTTTACTTAAATCAACAACAGCTATTTAACCAAGTCACTGCTAGCTAAGTTACACACCATAACAAACTCTGACAAAGAGAAAAAGCAAGTCAGAGATTAATAAACAAGTAAGGAACAACAGTTAAGAGGGTGAGAGTCTGAGAGATTTGTTAAATATATAGGAAAAGATGTAAAAGAGATGTGCGGGAGGACTGGTTTTGTCGCCAAGATGCTCCTTAAAGAGGTGGGTCTTCAGACGACGCTTGAAGAGGTGAAGGACTCCAAGAGGGAGTTCGTTCCACCACTGGGGGGCCAAGACCAAAAAGAGTCTAGATGCATGTCTCCCTCTTCTTTTGAGCAACGGAGGTTCAAGACGAGTGGTGCTTGATGCCCTGAGAGGCCGAGAAGTGACATGTTGCTTGAACAGTGCATTCAGTAATCAGTATTTATACACAAGATTTGTGTCCAAACTTTGCTTCCTTAGTTTTTCAGTGGAGCTACAAGCTAATCATTAAGGCCAAATGGCTTGTTTTTGACTTAGATTGTTTTTTATGGATCAGTGAATTTTTAACCAGTACATCAAAACTAAGACGTCTTGATGGCAGTGATGTCTTGAGAGTGTTATTTCCCACACTCAGCTCTTTCTGAGTTTGCTAAGTGGTGTGGTTAGAGGAAGGAAATGATTGCAATTCAAACTGTTGCCTGCATTAATGATGATGCTGTTGTTGAAAGGATGCATCAATATGAGTATCAATATTTTTGATGGCAGATTTGATTTCAGTCATCAAAGGCAGTTTTCTTATAAGGCCGTTAAGCTGCTTTAGGGTGAAGAAAGACATCCTTTGCTTTTTGCTTCTGCTTTTATTGAATGTCTTTCTTTTTCATGCATAATTTGAATGATTCATTGCTACATTTGAAGATAAAAAGAGGCCGTGGTGGACTATTAATACTGTGGGGTGCAGTGGTGCCCTTTGTCCTGCTCTTTTAAACAAAACTGAGGTAGTCTGTAGCAAAGTGGTAGTTAAAGGTGAGAAAGCAACCACAAGGTCACAGCTTTCAATTCCATGTCTGAGTCTACCTGGTTGAACACTTGGGCAAGACACTTAACCCTACTCTTCCCCAGGCATGGCTGCTCCTCTGCCCATGCTGTGCTGCTCCCAGATTGAGCATAGTTAGACAGAAAAAAGTCCAATATTTCTTACAGGATCAAGGAAAAGAAAAATAATGTGTGGTTTCTGCATAAAAATGTACAAAAGAACAGACAGCATGGTCTGAGGCCAGTGCATGATGGTTTAGAATTGCACAACCTGGTTGCAATTGCTTAGTCAAAATGACATGTTATTTTTTTCATAGATTTAGTTTTTTTAGTATATTCTTGTCAATACTAACAACAAAATGATAGCAAGACATGAATAGTACTTCATTATCTTCAAGTTGCCTCCCTCCACCCTTCATTATTTAGTTATTCACAAAACCAAAAAAGCTCATTCCAATTCAAAACCACAAGTTTGCTGTGACATTATTTTGCAAAGTTAATGTTTAGCTTAACTATTACTTCACACAGATAAGATAGAGAAACGCAGCTGGCAAGATACTGGTCTCCTTTCGCCCATCTCTATAAGACGATATGTAATAATGTCTCTGAATGCTGCCAATGTTAACGAAAGCTCTAAAAAGGAAGAGGCTGCTTCGACTATATCTTGACCCTGAGCATCATCATACTTAAAAATCATGCATCGCTTTACATCGACCTCATTCACTTTTAAAAGCCATTTGACTCCATTCACCATAAGAGCTTTAGAGGAGCGGTTAGAGCATGAGACGTGCTAAAGGATAAGGGAGTCAACCTCTTGAAGTTTTATGCTTATGTGAGCATATCATGATTATTAACAACACTCTAAAGCATCTTCAAGTGAAGGGTGGAGGAATGCAAAAAAACTATCCTCTCCGTCTGACTGGAAAATGCGTCACTTTTTAATTATGAAGAATTCAGGCACTCGACATTTACAGACCACTGAAAGAAAAAACGGATCTGTTTGTTTTTGTTTTTGTTTTTTGATACGCATCCTGAAAGAACTTCGATGGAATCAACAAGAATGCTTTTATAGAACCAAGAACACGTGAGTTATGCGCATTAGTGCATCAGCTACGTATCAAGTTACTGCGGATCAGCAGGCTCTTCAATACACTTAAAAGTTTGTTTACCTTGATAGCATAATTAGCAGTGATTATGGAGCCAAATACAGACCTCAAGACCCAGATGAATAAAGCCAGAGATGCTTTTAGTAGATTCAATCCATCTGGAGTCTAGAAAAAACAAAGACACAACTCCATTTCCTCGCTTACATCTTAAACCAGCGCCACTTCAAGACCCTGAGCGACCTCAAAAAGGTCAAGGCTTGTCACAATGGCCATCTTTTAAAAAAAAAACAAACAACATCCACTGGCCACTTACAGTATCAAAATAAAAACCTGCCCAAGAAAACACGCTGTGTGTGTTGCGCTTGACATGACGATGTGGGGCTCCGGTGGCTTGAACATGCCCTCAGGGTGCCCTAAGAGGAAAAGAGCCTGAACAACACTCTACTGGGTCTCTGCTGGCAGATGAGTTGGGGAGGCATGCTAGGAATAGCCAGAAATAGACAAGCAGGGTAAGGAAGACCAAGCTGAAACTGGTTTTCTCCACAACTGAAAAGAACAAATCAAAAGAAATGAATTACCTTCAGACTACTTACACTCTTTTCCAAAGCTCTGACCTCTGGCTTTGGGGCTGTAAGCCCATATATTCTACATTATTGAGACGCCTGACCATTACACCAATAGATACTTTTATGACATTGCACTAAAATACATAGACTTTAACATAGAGTTGGTACCCCTTTGCAGCTAGAACAGCTTCCACTCTTCTTGGAAGGCTTTCCACAAGATTTGGGAATTTTGGTGGGAATTTGTGTCCATTCATTCTGTAGAGCATTTATGAGGCCAGATAATGATGTTGGACGAGAAGGTCTGGATCCCAATCTCCGTTCCAGTTCATCCCAAAGGGGTTTGAGGTCAGAGCTCTTCCTCACCATACTCATCCAGCCATGTCTTTGTGGACCTTGGTTTGTGCACTGGGGCACAGTCGTGCTGGAAGAGGAAAGGGCCTTCCTCAAACTGTGTCCACAGAAGTAAGAGGCTTAGCACGAACTCTGAAAAATATGTGTCCCAATTCTTCTGTCCATATAGTGTATTTGTGACTCCAGACATATTTCAGAGCTCACGAAGTTCAGCCATTTGTTGTACTTGGTTATAAATGCCTGATTAAAATGCTAATGTGCATTAGTATCACTTTCTTATATGTTCTTCTTGTTAACTTCTTCCTGATCCTTTTGAAAGTTTAAAAACTCCACCTTAATGTAAATTATCTTCAAAGAACCCTTTGGTTAGTGAAAACCCTTTAAATTATGTAGAGGTTCTTCACACATTTAAAGTGTATTTACAGTCCCACATCCGATTTACTAAAATGGTTTTTCTATAACAGAAACCTTTTTAAAAGTGTGTGGTGAATTGTAGTACATGTATCCGGAACGTGTCATTCTCTAGTAATTGCATCACAGATTATGCCAAGACCAACATTCATTTGCACTCTAACAAAATAATTGAGGTAGGAGGGTTGTTTGGAGCGATGCCAACGAAGAAGCACTTTTGAGTGGTTTCAATTAACTTTTTTAAAGAGCAATTTATTGAAATATTCTTCAGGAGCCGCAAGGTGTTTTTTTCAATGGTCCCAGAGAACCCTTTGGGCACTTTTTAAAGAGTTTAATAGACATGTCAGATGGAGACGAGAGTGATGGAGTAACACATAACTATCATTGGATTCTAATTACTATGTACCACTACCACTTCTACTCATTTAGTAGCTCCATTTACCATATTGGTGAATTTTGTAGTTTACAGTCACTGACTGTAGTCCATTTGCTTTTCTGCATCATTTGTTTGCATCATTTGTTTGTACCATCAGTGATCAGGACCCCCATAGAACCACCAGTAAGCAGGTATTACTTGGGTGGTCGATCATTTTAGCGCAGCAGTGACATTTTATCACATGCTCTTAGCAACATTAGGAACCAAATGAGCCTCTGACAACAGCAAGAGCTCTAGTGAGACTGCATTCGGAAAAAACAAAGTCAGAGGAAATGGCAGAAAATATAATTGTCCTATTAATAGTTTGAATAGTAAATTGATTAATTGAAAATAGAAATGTTCATTAGCCACGCCCAGAACATTTGCTTTTACAAGGCCTGATGGGGATGAATCTGATGTAGTTAGTTGCTGGAAATGTGCACTGTTATCTACTTAAACTGATTTATTCATTTATTCTTCTCTCTCTCTCTCTCTCTCTCTCTCTCTCTCTCTCGCTCTCTCTCTCTCTCTCTCTCTCTCTCTCTCTCTCTCTC
>JBBJLR010000037.1:5794605-5816361 GCA_037577145.1 Brachypetersius gabonensis
GCGGGGAGTTTGGTTTATAGTGGGAGGGTTCTCCCACCCTTAAAATCGGGAGTGGCGTTGTCGTTACTTAACCAAACAAGATAAGGTCACACATAACCTTTCAGAGACCTTCATGCAAGACGGATGCCTGCAAACAGAAGTTTTACTTTAAGTGAAAAACGGGGGCACTCTCAGAAGCACCCTTGCTCCCAGATGGACGTGGCTACACTGAAAGAAATCCACAGTCGGGCCTAGCTTTCATCAGTCATACAGCAGAGAGCTGCTGAGGAAGTGACGGCCAGGCGGTGTTGTGCGTACCCCTACGGAGAAAGACAGCATTCTCTAGCCACACATTAACTCAGAGCAGACACACATGCATCAGTCTCGCCATCTGCTGTGCTGCGTGTGTGTGGATCTCTCCATCTGTCCTGCAGCTCCACATTTATATTTAAAGTCCTGCTACAGGATGGTTTCGTAAATAATTCAGGCACCAACACCCATCTGCATATAGCTGCAGTGCAGAGCGGTGAAGAGCACTATACAGTGGACCCTGCTGAGGTACAAGTGCATGATGTAATCAAAATCTGTATCAGAAAACATGCTAATGCAACAACTGTGCAGGCACACAAAGACAAAAAGGCAACAAAATAAAATATAATGTAAACCGAGTCTGAATAAAATAGTGAGTGGCCAGATCCATATATTTGTGCTATTTAGTGAAGTGTTTAATATTGAATATACAGCATCTGGTACACACACACACACTTGCATGCAAACACACGCACGCACGCTAGTGCTGCGCTGAAAGGTTAATGCTTTTTCAATATTGCAACATGCTGATGTCAGTGCTATGACATTCTGTGGGAGTGGGTGTTGCACAGTTAACTCACTCCAATCATATTCTCTCATATCCGAGACCAAAACGAGAGTTAATATTTAATTATATAAAACAAACTACATGAGAAATCTTCTCTACACACCTGTTTATACCACCAGAAACAACCATCCATGCGGATGAAAACACATTAATCTAAAACAGACATTTAAATGATTTAAAAAGAAAATGGTGCAACCATAGTCTTAAGGTACCACACGTTCACTTACTCAGAGCATATTTGTGCCTATTGATATTGAAATATTTCACTAGAAAAATTAAAAAAGCCTGTGGGGGGGGTAGGGGAGGGTATTTGAAGTCTTTGCATAAAATATAAATTATGTAACTAAAGTGGAATATGGTACAGCACCCTAATTAAAGTAGCCACAGAGGTACCCCCAAGGACAATAAAAAAAAACAATCAAAATAAAGTAGAACCCTTTTGTATTTGAATAAAATGGTCTGATAGATATTCGGTTGTGTTATATTGTCCTTATCTACTGTAAAAACTGTATCTTCAGTAATCTAAGGTAGAAGTCTAATCTTAGAATTAAAGCAATTAGGACTGTCACTATAAAACATATTAGTAATCAATTCATCTAATTATTATGTTGATCATTTCATTTGACTTCAAATTATCAGATGGAATATGTATCTACAAACAAATGCACAACTGTAAGACCCTGCAGGGTTTTCATCAATTTGAGCACCAACAGATTTCCCTTTGTGGAGAACGTTCAGGCTGATCAACACAGCTTGAAATTGTAATGAGCCATGTTTGAGCCATTACTTTTTACAGGAGGACTCCTGTAAACTAATCTCATTACAATTAAAAAGAAGAACTCCCTGTGACTTTGGAAAATAAATTATAATTAATTTAACAATAATAATTATTTAAACTCTAGAACGGCATCTAACTGGCTATACCTATAACGGCTGCGTGCGTCAATTGATGCAGCGCCCAGTTTCACACAAGACGCTTCCTGATATGACACTGCTGCAGTATGTTCGGGCGTTTAGTCCTGCAGCCTGCCGGCACACATCCACGCTGCAGCCAGCAGACACAGCAAGTGTTCAGTGGACTTTGGACCCAGAGCCCGTCGAACAGCGCGAATCAGAATTAGAATTCATTGGCCGAGTATGTGAGCGACACATACAAGGAATTTTACTGGGGCAGCCTGTAACCTAGAGGTTAGGGCATTTGCCCTGTGATCAGGAAGTAGTAGGTTCGACTGTTAGGCACCTCTGAGATACCCTGAGCAAGGTACCGTCCCCACACACTGCTCCCTGGGCACAGTGTTCCTGGCTGCCCACTGCTTCACTTGGTGAATGGGTTAAATGCAGGGGAAGGGTTTCGTGCTGTTCACACTGTGTGCTGTGGTGTGTTCATGTATGACCAAATTTTCACTTTCACTTTCAATTTTATTTCTCAAGCACAACAGTATAATAGTTTGAAATTTGAAGTTCATTGTGATCTTGTAACATAAAACTACAATGTGTTTATTTGTGAGTATTAAATGTTCAAAATGTCTTCTTAGAATAAATAAAATTTCACAAGAAACACACTAGTCTAGTCTAGCCTAAGACACAATATATGCAGTGTTATCTTCATTTTAGATGCCAAAAAGGATTTGCGGCTCCCATTGTTTTCTCTTCAGTGGAAACCAGGTCCAAATGGCTCTTTGAGTGTTAAAGGTTGCCGACCCCTGTACTTGCCTAATACTGATCAAGTGTGAAAGTTGAAAAATCAACTGTAGCAAACCTCTATAATGGCAAGAAGCTGTTAAAAGAATCCAATGGAAAGGGAACATACCACCAGAGACGCCAGTTGGTTGCTGCTCTTTTATCTGTCTGGCTTTCAGGTAGCCCCCCATAGCATTCCCTTTATGCCGGGAGGCTTGAGGCTGTTACACAGTATTATATATAAGTAGCTAGAAAAACACACAAGATCTCAACATTTGTTGGAAGAGAGAGTGGCTGTGGATGTTACTCTCATCATCAGTCCAAGATTTATACCCTTTCAAAAATTCTACCAATTAGTTTCATGCATAGACTGCTACTATGGACCATGTAGTTCCACTTTAGGTAGCATTATGTCTGCATAATTTTATCAGTGAGGCTATTGGGCTAAACAGAAAACATCACAGTGCATAAAGGAGTGTGTTAGAATGTCAGCAGCTAGAATCTTTGTTGTTTCTCTCTTTCACGTTGCTTCACCTTTTACAACAATCAGGTCATACCTGACTCAGTATGACACCCAACTCCTGGTACACGATTATCTCTCACCTCGCTTACTGCATAGCCCTCCTGGGTCTTCCAGCTTGCTCAGCAAGACCCACACATCTGGTTCAGAACGCAGCAGCTCGGCTGGTCTTCAACCACATAAAAGGTTGCGTGTCACCCCACTGCTGATTGACCTACACTGGTTACCCATGGCTGCCCGAATGAAGTTCAAGTCACTAACTCTTGCCTACAGAGTGACATCTGGGTCCGCACCCAGCTACCTTAATCCCATCATCCAGCCTTATGGTCCTCGCTCCCTCTGGTCCTCCACAGAACAGCATCTGGTCCTGCCATCCCTACACACAAGGCAAAGCCTATCCAGACTCTTCTCTTTTGTTGTTCCCCACTGGTGGAATGAGCAGCAGAGTCCCTCTCTAGCTTCAAAAACCTCCTGAAGACTCATCAGTTCAGAGAGCATCTCCTCTCATAACCTTCTTGCGCTACTTTAGCACTTAATACTCTCCTCCGGTTCTCACCAGTCCTGAAACTTGAATGCATCCTCTTATCGTTAGTTGGATAAAAGCATCTGCCATATGATTGTAATGTAATGTAATGTAATGTACCTCTATTTTTAGGAGGGAATATGCTTCATTATTTTTCTTGGACATGAGTGTATGCCATGTACCTATGCAAAACTAACATATGAGCTTCATGATAGTTACCAAAATAATACCATTTACAGAACGATGAGTCTTTAATTCGATAATAAGAACAATGTTTAATGGGTTAATGATAATCTGCAGTTCAGGAGGTTACATTTTTCTGTGTTCGGTCTGTCAAGACAACACTTTTTTTGTGATACCGCACTCAATATCAGAACCGAGACCAATGTTCTAATATCGTGACAGCCTTTACACTCTCCATCTTGAAGCCCAGGATCTTCCGCTTTATCCGACAGCCCACTGGATGTGCAGCTTAAACTTAAAATTGATTAAAAAGTCACTGAAAATTATGACTGATTCAATAGATTCGATGAAAGTGTGACATTTTGGCAATGATGTGTCACGCGCACAGTAATTAACATGCTGAAGATAGATGGCCAGACGGAAGCAGAAGTTTTATGCCATGCACACGCAAGTGTCAGAACACAACAGCATGCTTTTCAAGTGAGAAGACATTCAGCATACCAAAGCACATATCTCAAGGTCTTGCTCCAGAAAGCTTCTAAAGGGAGTATTCAATGTCTTTTTTGCAACAGTTGCAAAGGACAAGCAAACTGATAGGTGAGTTAGGAACATTTACATATAAGTGCACATAATGTGCTGAAACCATCAAACCAAGCAGACAGATGGCTGCCAGGTGAGTGCTGATAGCTGATGACCACAACTGCCTTGAAAAGAAAGTTGGTAGAGACTCTTATCTTTTATTCCACTCCATGCTCGAAGCAAAAAAAAAAAAAAAGTCACAGCTTTTAAATTAAGCTCCTTCCCTCCCTATGAACAAAGTGGCACCCCTTTCAAATTCAGTTAAAGCCCACCAGGATATAGTTTCTCAGAGCTACCCCATTGCTGATTGTCTTCCTGCATGCTGTCGGGCCAAAGCCTCTCTGATCTTCCAATACAGCATTTATTAGTGGAGAAGTGTCCTCCAGAGCGCACGGCGCCACCAAACACACACTGCATTATTTGCTCATGATGTCCTCCAAACTTTTCTTGAAGTGACAGGCAGGCAGTTTCACTTTACTTAAGAATATTTAATAGGCTACTTCTTGCTGAAACTTCTGAAATGCAGAAGCTACTGTATATAGATGGGGGAAAACAAATGTCAACAATTAACAACACCATCCCTTAAATAGCAGCAGAAAGCTACGAACTACACCTGCTCTTGTTGTGCAGCATATTTAATTTTTTTTCCTTTAATATTACCTACATTTTCCATAACCATCACAGAGTACATACACTACCCTTCAAAAGTTTGAAATCATTTGCTATAATATATAACACAATGTATAAATGGTGTTTGATTTGCATATACAAATGAACTGCTTTATTCATAAATGAAAGTATTTTTGAGACCAAATAGAACGTCTGACATGGCAACAATAGCAAAGGTTAATCCACTGTAATTTTCAGATGTACTTATAAATTTGTGAGATTTGGTCCCTGCTTCTTAAATGTGAAAAATCTTGATTTTATTCTAATTTAATTCTTGATTCTTTACTCAACTGAACTTTTTATTTTTGTAAAACCTGTAAAATAGTAGCATCATATAAATATCATTTTATACATGTACCTGCAGAAACTCACTGCGAACACTGATTGGTAGTGTGTATAACTCTCAGCTTTTCAATCTACTACCTCACTCCCTTTTTTTCAGTGTAGCAATTTAGTACTTCTAAAGAACAGAGCGTTCCAAGCATTGTTGTGTTTCTGTGGAAAGCTGTATTTTACTCTTTGTTTTACGAAAACGCTCCTATATTTGACTCATTTTTTATTTCAGTCATATTTTTGTTTTTCCACAGACACTTCACCATTGACCCTATAGGCAAACTATGGCTCCTCTTACTCACTCTGCTTTAAAAATGAAAACAGAAGAGTTCAAAAATCATCGAAATGGGTACAGTTGTAAACAAGGTACTATTTGTCTCTGCGCCACAGCCCTTACAGTAATGAAGGACCACCTCATAAAAAGCTCCATAGTTTCTTGCTTTGTCTTTAGCCTGTATTAGGAACAAATGAAAGAGAGAAAGACAGAAAGACTTCATAGAAAGTGCAAGAGAGAGGCGGGGGTTGTCCACCAGCACATGTGTTGTTTAGAAAAAGAAAGCTAACGAAAAACTAATAAATCACATACAGGCTGTGAGACGGGCAGATGTACAGTACAGCTGCACTAGAGCGCCTGTTCATGCAGCAGCTGACATAGCAGCTCCATGCTAATTAGCACCCTTAGCTGGAAGAGTGGGATCGATGTGTTTGTGTGGCCAGCGCAGAGCAAAAGTTGCAATTGATTTGAGGAGTGAAGTCTGGCTTGGCACCTGCAGACACAATCATTCAGCCCTTCACTTTCTTCTGCTGACCTCTGCCTTCAATAATTTAATCTTCTTTACCTTCTGGCTAATATCAGTTGAGGTGAAATCTGTAAGAGAGCGAAAGCTTAGTCCATCTTCACCACCTGATGATTCACAAGAAGATGGTGCCCTTTACAATACCATCAAGAAGACAGGTTTAAGATCAAAAGGGAGGTAAGAAAGTTTACCACAGAAAAAGAAAAAAAACCCACGCAACTCAATGCTGAGCTGGTTCAAATTGATATGTGAACTCAGCACTGCCTACGTACAACATTCCATACAGACACTCTCTCGGGCGTACAGCTTTAGGAACTTTTAATTGGTCCAGAAATTTGACATACAGTGGAGGTTCCTTAAACTTTGAAAAGGTTCTTTCGCGTTTTACATTTACAACAGTGGTTCTTTAAAGAACAATCCACTGCAAAATATTTTTTTAGAGCTCACAGTAAGCATCTTAAGCCACATCGACAAAAGACGATCGAGGTTTAGTGGAATGAGAAAAGGTTTATGGGAAAGATATGGGTGATTATTGACCCAGGACCCTACCTGAGACTTTCTTATATCGATTCCAAACTCAGCTTGAGACTTTCCTGCACTGACCCAGATTTCTCAGCAGCGCAAGGAACGGCCGACGCCCACTAAACTCACTTCCAGGAACACCCACAGACACCAGCGCAGGTGCACAACGGAGCTTTATTTGCAAAGAAAAGGCATAACAGAGCACAAGCACAACATAAAACCCACCCCCACTACTATAAATAAACTCCCACATGGACTCTTTCTACTCTTTCTTTCTCTCCACCTTGTCCTCTACGTGTTTTAAAGAGTCCTGGCTGTTCACCTGGCTCTCGTCAGGGGAGGAGCCATACGCTCAGTCCAGCGGGCTTGTGAGGCAGCTCTGCCTTCTCATCTCGCAACTGAGTGACTTATTTCCATATCTACACTGTAAACAATGCTAGCCTAAGAAATGTTCTCGTGTTAATTAGTACTTCATTCCAAAAACTTGTAATTGAGTTAAACAGATTAACTTAAACACTGACCTGAATCTCTGGTCTTGCTTATTCGATTCTGCCTAACAAATAATCGGGAGAAAGTAACACTGTCAAGTCCAACTCTGCAGGATGATGAAGGCGAAGAGGAGTAGACAGGTTGCCTTATTTCGTGCTTATTGCTGATTGGCACTTTCTGCACACTGGGATCTCTAACCCTCTCCGGCAGTCTTCACGAAAATCAACAAAACTCTGGTGAGCTCTTTTAGCATTTAATTAGAGTGCTAACATGATTTTCATATCTAATTTTCTAAGTATCACAATACTGGTATATCATGACACCATGTGTCTATAATACAACACATAAAATTGTGTGTGTCACATCCTTTAAAAAAACCTACAATCCCCGGTTTACAGACTCTCTCTTTTTGTGCTAGCTTTCTGCTCGTTCAAATTTTAACCTTTGCCAGCTCTCTCCTCTCACTGCCTATGAGTAAACGAGTATTTTTAGAGGCCGAGGGCCTTCCAGCTTGACACGTCAGATTGATTCTTTTGCTTGAACAATTTGTTCTCCCTCAGTGTAGGCTAAATGCCTTGCACCCCATTGATCCAGCGGTACGGGGCCTCAGCACACCAAGCCTCACACATTTATGTTTGTTTTATCTCCCTAATGCTCAGCCAGTTCTATGGCTACAAACATCGCCTCAGACTGACAATTACACCAAAGTGGCTTTATTTGCCATGTGGAGATGTGGAGTTGGCTGTCATGGAAACCTTAAAGTTAATTACTGTTTGCCGTGCACTATGGCAGGGACTTTGTCGAACTGCTTATATTTCTTTGCTTAGCCTGGATGCTCTCTGCACTTCAGCTTTCTCTCAGCACACACACACACACACACCCACCCACCCACACACACCGCTACAGCTAACTTCAACTATCGTCAAGCTCTAGTCCATGTTCTAGGGCTGCAACCAAGATCATTAGAGGCAAGAGCTATGTATCAAAACTCTACATTTTTATGACTTTTATTATCAGCTTCCTACCATCAACATCAGCAGTATTCTTTTCAAATTTTGCACACAACTACTTTCCAGTGATGTGACTATGGACCTCAGTAGAACATCACATTCTGCGATACAAGCGAATAGTTTTAATTTCTAAATGTCTAACATCGAAAGAGCTTATATCATTTCTGTTATTGAAATTTAGGACAAAAGCAATATTGTATTAAACATATCGATGGGAAATGAACAATCTTAGGCTCGGTTTTACTAGTAAATAGTGTTCAGTGTGATGCTTACTCTACCATTACCATCTTAATCCTTCTGTTAAGATGCCTTTAAGGCACCCAACCTGGATACGCTGCCGAAATATTTATAATCTTGGAGGAGATTTTATATTAAACATGCATAGAAAGAATAGTTTTAATAGAAAGATTCTGTCTGAATGCATTGTTCATATTCAGTATAGATAATAAACAAGGAGTTCAGTTACCACTGCACAGAGTGGTAAAAAAAGTTGAAATTTATATTCTGAGTAGTTTTAAATCTTATTTATAATGATAATGTTTTTACTCCTTTACTTGGCTTTAAGTCAGACGTGCTTTCCATATTGTGTGGAATCTATTTTTTACTTAATTCCACATCTGGCGTCTTCCATTTAGTTTTAATTTTATTATACTGCATTGGCAAAGCTTTGCAGTTTATATTTTATTTAATTCTCTGTGGTTGCTTACATAGAAGTACTCTGCCGACATTTTGTGAAAGCAACCAAATATGATTTAAAATATGAACATTTACATTCACCATGTCACTGTGTGTGTGTGTGTGTGTGTGTGTGTGTGTGTGTGTGTGTGTGTGTGTGTGTGTGTGTGTGTATGTGTGTGTGTGTGTGTGTATGTGTGTGTGTGTGTGTGTGTGTGTGTGTGTGTGTATGTGTGTGTGTGTGTGTATGCCGGGTTAATGACACTCACCCATGAAATTGAGGTAGCCCTCCCCCCCAAGGCTGTGTGTGAGAAGTCGGATGAGCTTGTGCAGCTGTATTCCACGGTCTATGACAGGCGTCATGGCGGTCAGTGCACTCATGTTGGTGTACATCTCCTTATCCATCAGCCAGAAGGCTAATGACTTGTCCCCAACCAGCGCCTAAGAAGATGGTAGAGGTGACCTCCGCAGCTTTCCTTCCAGATTCCTCTCTAACATGAGCTTAACATGCTCATACACCAAGTCTACCTCAAATATAGACAACATATGTTAATATTGTGGTGTAAAAAATGCACTGAAGCACTAATTCAGTATTTTCAAACTGACACTAACTCAACATCACTGGGCAGCTCAACACACCTGGAGGAGCACACTAACTGCCAATTGCTGCATATGCTGGGTGATGGGGGAGATGGAGGGCCATCCCACACTTCTAGATGCATTTCTGCAGGAAATGCAACGTGTGCTTGTGTGATTGCTACAGCACTAGTGTTTGGAAACACCCAAACATTTTTTTATGGCAAAAAAAAAGGTTGTGTTAAAAACCTTCTAATTTCCGGATTCGAACTGGCACTCTCTCACCCTATATTACAGAACGACTCGACCATCCGCTTGCTCTCCATGTATATTACAGAGGCGACTCGACCACAAAGAATGGTTTTTTAAACTATCAATCTTCGGTCCCTGATCGTCCAATCCAAAATCTGAATACATAAGCATTCTACCAGATATTAACGGACATTTTGACATTGAAATATTGCCAAATTTTTATATGGGCTCTGGACCAGAAGTGGCACCAAAAAACAGGTGTAATAAAATGAATAAGAAGCATTAAGCAGAACCACAATCACACAAATTACGCTCTCTTGGATTGCAGATTACGGACATAGCACTCTCCTTTAAAATGATGTTAAATATGTTTTTCCTTTGATCAATTGTCGCAGTAATTCATGCTTTTAATGTCTGAGCTGACCTGATCATGGCTTTCAGCGTAACAGATGGAATCCTCGTCTCTCCTGCGGTTGGTCAGTGTGTGAACGATGCTCCACATGTCCCACTCTTCATCCTTCACTTCTTTTAGGATCTAAAATCAGTGAACATGATTGAAAATACGGTGGACGTGACTGAAATAGAGCCCAGCATCCTCAAGAGAACTGTGCTATATAGACATACTTTACTAAACAACGATGCAAGCGCATGAAACAATACAAGAACAAGTCCTTCTTCTACTCCTTTTTTGAGACTGTAGTCATATAGCAGTCAGTTATTATTTTTTGGGAAGTACAGGGGATGAAAAACGTTAGGTAACATTTTATTTTCAGTCTTTGACTGCAGTGAGTTTTGCTAGTAGAGCAGCAGAAGAGTCTTCATTTGAACCGTACAGAGATTTTCTTAGCGCTTCCCCACTAAATGATTTCAGTGACTTGGTGCTCGTCATTAAGGTGATGTTCCTCGGCTCGTTACTTAGTAACAAGACACTAGCAAAGAATGTTGGTCTACATCTAGCTTTTGTAGTGATCAATGGTGTTCAGATGAAAGAAGAATGTGAGAGATTTCAGTGTACTCAAAATCACTTTTTCACATCTTCTTGCAAATCTGTTCATCTTTAAAATCGATGACACTGTTATTTACACTCTCCTAATTAGTGAATTCAGCTACTTTAAGGTGCCCACACTGCTGACACTGGCATTCAACTTTGCACAGCTTGTATTACATCAACAGAAACAATAAGATGCTCTGGAGCAACCACAAGTGAATCTAAGGTCATCACACATGCCAAGCATGAGCTAGGGGCACCGACCTTTTCTGCGCCACGGACCAGTTTCATGTAAAACAATTTTCACGGACCATGAGAATGTATAGATACTACTAAAACAACTAGAAAGTGTGTTTGTTGATGAGGGACTTCTGGTATAAAGCACCATAATATTGGGCTGTGGAGCAGTAAGACTGCATTCTCTGGGTGATGAAGCCCCATCTTTTTTGAGGAGTTGGACCAATGCTTGTGTGTAGCAATGGTCCTACATCTAGAGGGTGTTACTGAGGCTGAGTTACTTCTAACTTCTTCCATCTAGTAAAGATTTGCATTTTTTTGCAGGGGGGGTTGGGGGTGACTGCCCCCGGTGCCCATATGCTTAAAAAATGCATTACTAAAGTGCCAAGTGCCCTCTAGGGTGGCTACAATGAGAGGAAATGCCCTATTGGCTGCCCTTCACATGAGGAAAAAAAAGATTGAGAGCCCTCTAGGATGCCCTTTCATGCAATAAATTCTAATGATGTGCCCTCTACAGCAAGAAAATTCAATAATGTTTCTTAATGAGGGCCCTTCTATGGGAGAAAATGATGCAGTGTTCTATGAGGTGCTCTTACTATAGTCTAAACTTGACGTTCTCTATGGGTGCCCATCACCTGGAAAAGGCTGCCATTATAAAATGCCCTCTAGGCATATATGATAGTGTCTCAAAGGATGCATTTTCAAATGGGGTTCCAACATGATGAAGTGCTCAGTTAGGTGCTCCTCTGATAGGGAAGTGCCCTACCAGTGTATAAACTATGATATTGCACTGTAAAGAATGTCTTTACATGTGTAAGAATGTGTGGAAGTTTCTTAATAGATACAGGTCAAGTGCAGAAAATGTGATGTGGTGGCATATTGGTGTACTTACAATGGAATAAGACGGAGGTCACTTTTAGGTGCCTTTTTGATTAAAAGAACTATTGGAGTGAGATGAAGTACACTCCAGTCTCCTCTACTACAAAACACCCTCTAGACTAGGCCTTCCCAAAGTGGGAAGTGAATTCGGAAAGATTAAGGATTTACCTCTCAGACCTTATTCACATTCAAAACATATACTGTACATGTCACTGCAAAACACAATGTACTTATGCTTAATTTACCCCAGAAAATACACCAAACTCCTTCATTTGAATGAAGGCATGGGTGTAAAACCTCTTAATCTTTCATTTAAGGCATTCATTCAGGAGGTTCTACTATTTAAGGGGCAAATTTAAAAAAGTAAGGAAAAAATGCAGTAGTTTTACACCTTAATCAGCTTTAATCTGTGGTCAAAATTACCAAAAATGGTTTCGTAGTGTGTACACTGCAAGTTTTATAGGTAGCTGTATTATTTTTATCCTAGTTGCCAAAAGAGGTGGCTGACTAAATAGGTCACTTAAAGAACTAAACAATTTACTGAACACCATAATGTTATTCTTAATCAAGGATGGAGACTTCTTCATTATACATGCATCATCGTTTTTTTTTTTTCTTTCACTGTTGGGGCCCCATGCCCTTCGAACAACCCGAGTCTGCCTTTGGGAAGATCCCTTATGAGGGTAAAGTAACTTTACATTATATAAAGATTTTAATACATTTCAAACTCACTGTCGTTTACCTTAGGTAACAGAAGAACAGCAGAATGTCCCTATACTACTTATGGATTCCTGAAAGCAAAAGAAGCTCTGAAAGCAAGGGCTTAGAATGCCCTCACTATCAAAAGCATATGGCACAAGGAGAAGCTGAACTTGGACCCAAGATGAAGATGAAGGAATCCTTCAGCCCCATGAGCAGCTTTCTTAGAATGTATTTTGATTGCGATCTCAAGTCTGAATTGCCAGCCCTGGGACTAGCTGCTTCATTGGCCTAAGCCTAGGCTATAAGGCAGACCACAAGGCAACCCACAAAGCACCAGGCTGAAATGAGCAGGCATTGAGGGACAAGCATCAGAAGTGACTTCTAACAGAACCCGGTCTGGTGTTTCCATGGCAGCCCGAGTAGCCGGGGTTGGTTGCTTCCTGTCTGAGCATGTGAGGGAGCTGAATGACGAAGGCTGCTCTCAGGAGCCATGGCTAAATGTGGAGGTCAGTGCTCCGGCCCCAGGCCACCTCCGAGCGAAAACACAACATTATTCAGCTCAGGTCTCACAGTGGGGCAAGCATGGGTATCTAACACAAGAGGAGTCCCAGAGTACAGCTGTAGGTTAAGATCACCTCCACTGAGAGGCCACTCTCTTTTTTATTATCTCCCCCTCTCACCTTCTGTCTCTCTCTCTCTTTCTCTCTCTCTCTGTTTCTCTGGCTGTATGACAGTAGTTCACTGACTACATTAAAGCAATGAAATCAAATTACCTTAAATGAAGTCGCTTATGCAAGACAATGTTTAAAGTTTCCCCAGCTTTTACACGGCAAAAGTAGTAGTGGAAGCACACATTTCACCAGTTTAGCACTGTGTAAACCAATCTTTACTTAAGTAATCTGAATGGAACTGACACTGTATTTCATATCATTTATTCATTCATGTATATTTAACCAGGGTTATGGTGGGTGCTGGAGCTTATCCCAGTGCTCACAGGGCAAAAGGCAAAGAAACACCCTGGACAGGTCACCAGTCCGTCACAGGGCAGATATTTCATATAATGCTGTCCTAAAAATGTGGACAAAAGTGGCATGGCTAGCAGTCATCTTGAAGCGTTTAAGTTTTATAGATAACAATAGGTCACATTACTTATTACTTATTACACATCACTTATACTTATGTGTAATGTAATCACATTACACATTACTTATACTTGCTTATACATTCCCTCTTTGTATTTTTGGAAACAGCCCTATGCTCTCAGTGTCTTAAATTCTAAGACTCCTGTGTTCCATCTTTAAACGATTCTAAGAGAGTCTTTATCATATAAGAGTCTTAAATATGACATTTTTTGTTCTCATGACCCCATATTTCAGCCGAATGTAGCATGGGTGTCGCCGCCATTCAGTCTGAAGCGGCCATTCAATGTTCCCTTCAGGTTTCATAATTGTTCGATTGGACCCCCCCACACCCACATTTAACATAAATAATTAGTACACCCAGTGCTGTTGAATCCACTCCACTTAATCGACAGAAGAATGCCTCTGGAATGTAGCCTCGGTTATGCCTCTTCAACATGAAAAATAAGACGGACGTCCATATTTAAAACTATTGTATTTCATATATCATGTAAAAGTATACCTGAACCTGGGGTTATGGACATGTTGCTCGCAAATAGAGTCTCCTAATAAACACATTCTGCTTGTGCATTTTAGCCGGAGTCTATTTAGTGATTAGTGTTCTTGACTTTATTTAAACTTCAATACAAGATGACATTTGATCTAACAATGGAATCTATTTGTACATACACAAGGGTAACATCTACTATCCATTTCAGTATATTTTCAACTTGTACTCATCAACTTTCCTCCCCATTTCCCTCAGGGAATCCCTAGTATGATCTTAAAAGCTGTTCCATTACTGTATTAGCTTGAGGGACCCCTTGGAGCAGTGAAGGATTGCGTCAATATAAATATGGACTTCAGAAGTAGAACTTTCTCAGAAATCATTGCTGTTTGATGCAACATTTTTATCTACTACTTAATATTTAAAAACTATGCCATTCGATCTTCTGCTTTGCATGGTCTGCTAATATAAGTTTGTTACTTTACACAATCATTAACAACACAAAAGGAAGGAGGAAACCAAACAAAGTTGAAGTATGGGTATGAGCATTCGTTTGGAAGAGTCTAATTCTTACTGTCTCTGAATGATATTATGAACCTTTTTGTATGTTTTCTTAATGTGTCATAGTGAAGTTGAATATATTATAAGCAGAGTTGAGGGAATTTAGTATCATAGAAACATAGGACCCTGGGAATATGGGACACTGGAAACACTATAGCAAAGAAACATGTAACAAAGGAACATAAAATCCTCAAAACACACAGAACCCAGTCCCTGCAAACTTACATTACTCGTTAGATACATTCATCTTATAGGTCCTGTGCTAAATGAAAGCAAACTTCCAAAACCAAACACACACTGGCTGATGAACTGCACTGTATGGACAAAAGTGTTTGGACACCTGACCATTACAACAACATGGAATTTAATGACATTCAAATACATTAACTTTAATATGGAGTTGCTCCTCCCTTTGCAGCTATAAAACTGCTTCCACTCTTTTTGGAAGTCTTTCCAGAAGATTTTGGAGTTTCTGTGGGAATTGGTGCCCATTCACTCTGTAGAGCATTTATGAGGTCAGATGCTGATGTTGGACGAGAAGGAAAAATCTTCATTCCAGTTAATCCCAAAGGTGTTGGATGGGGTTGAGGTCTGGGCTCTGTGTGGGCCGGTCAAGTTCTACCACACCAAACTCATCCAACTGTGCTTTTATGGACCTTGTAACACAAAAGGTTCTTCCCCAAACTTTGAAGCATGGTGTTGTCCAAAATGTCTTGGTTCCTGAATCATTACGAATAAGCTCATCACTGGAAGTAAGGGTCCTAGCCCAAACACTGAAAAACAGGTTTGTTCCAATACCTTTGTCCATTTTGTGGCAAAGAAAAAAAAATTTGATCAAACTTTCAATTTGTATCACTGCAGTTGGCAGACGCAGTTCTGGGAGGATGAGCAGAGAGCTGTTGGCGGGTTTGGGTCAGTGGCTGGGTGCAGACTCAGCGCAGTCACTTCAGGATCAGTGGCTCGGTCAGTGCTTCAGGTGCCTTTCCCTCAGTCTGATGAAGGACTAACTTGCACTCAGAGAGTGTCTGCAAAGAAGAGAGGACGAAAGAGCCATTTTTAAAAAAGTGTAGAACTCCTCTGTGTTGCTCTCCCAACATGAGGATGAGTCATCGATCGCTTTTGACTTGCTGTTGGTACGTGCAGGGCAGGCAGGGCAACAGGAGTGCAGGCTAGTTCACAGGAACAGGATTTATGCTCCGAGAGTTCGAGGCCTCAACCTAGCAAATGCAAACGAAACACGTACAGTACATCTGGGTGGTGGAGAAACACCTGTCAGGGAATATTTGTTTCTCGCCTCTAAATGCTGTCCCCTAGCAGATGCGTTCCTGCCAGCTCTTTTGAAGCACAACCATACCTGGCAAAATACCAATTTCATAGCAGTGGTTTGGGTGGGAGGAGACAAAGACACATTGAAAGAAAAAGAAGGGCGTAATGTCTGATGCATAGAACAGTAGACTCACTCCTGAGGGTGGTGCCGGCACAACGCATCATCGCCAGAGGTCAGAGCGAAGAACACTCTTGCCCACTGAGAGTGTCTCTCTGCTGTATCACCTGTAAAGGCTTGTTTTTGCTCTCTCTCTCTGGTAAACAATTCTACTCTCTCTTTGCTTGGTTTTGTTTTTAAAAGGTTAGTTGCTCACATGTTTCCATGAGGATTTAATTCAAGTGCAAATGTCTTTATTTTAGCACAGCAGCTCGGCAAGGCGACGATATTATTCCCTGAATTAAAGCAACAGTTTGGCAAAGAAAACCAAAAGCACATGCGCCACAAGATTTACAGAGTAGCCCACACCACTTCTGCAGTCCAAGTATGATGCAAATTGATTAACTGCAGCTTATCTATACCAACTATTGAAACTAAGAGCTAAAATATATTGTTTGTATGCATTATCATTCATGCTAGTTATTATATGTAGCTATTAGTCTGATGAAATCAAGATGCACCTCTGTGGGTGCAGCTACTGAATCCTAGCAAGTGAAGTTCTTTTTTCAAGACAATAAATCTTACTCTGTAAACTTTGCCCTATTGAAATATGTTTTTCATGCTTAATGCAAGCATTTATCTCATATTTGGGTTTTAGATTTATTATTTAGGTTTTGAGCTTTGAGCTACAAGGCTATTGTAGCTAACATGTAATGGAAGCTTAATCTTCACTAGCTAGCACTTTGCAAACCACATCCCACATCATTCACTTGCTTCATTATGTTGCCATGACATTTCTGTTGGTGAAGCTAGAATTTTACACATTAAATGTATCTTTCTCTCTCTTGTTTTTTGAGCTGCACAGTACATTCAGCCTTTTACTGACCATTATAAGCTTTCTTCTCTATCCTTTTTTGTGATCAAAACCAGAATAAAGTCAAATACAGCACCAGCACATTATATGAACCCAAAGATACATTTACACAAAACATAGTATGTAAACCAGGGATGCATGGGTTATTATATAAAGATCTTTAAACTAAGACGTTAAACATGATCTAAACTCAAAGTATGCAGACAATTTGTATGCAGACTTACTTGTAAACCCCTTGACCACAAAGTTGCAGGTTCTAACCCCCCACTTTCTGCTATTGTGTCCTTGAGCAAAACTCTTAACTCTCAGTTAAGCTGTAACTAATGATTGTAAGTCGCTCCGGATAACAGCATCTGCCAAATACAACTTTAATTGAGTAAAAAATACTGAGTGTTTAAATCAAAGGTCAGTGGTAGGTTGGCATTTATTGTATAGAGTCAGTAGAACTTTGTTATTTCTTTATGTGCCATGATATACACATAAATTATTTAAATGAGATATTCTCATTCGAAATCAGTGACATTCTCCTAGTGACTGGCTACAGAATGGATACAATATATCCATTATTGTTATGTTCCACTGGAGACCAGCATATGCCTTACATACGTTAAATGAATTGCATACCTGTTGTTACCCCAACCTCTGGGAATGGACCATTCATGTTGTGCAGAGATGCCCAAAAATCAGTCCCAAATATGGCAGTCACAAGAAAAACGTGACTGAAATGCGAGAATAATCTTCCACTGCTCATTAGCCTCTTTAGTCTCATAGCTCAGATGTGAAGCGAAAGAAGCCAACTTTAAACACCAAACATGTCGTGGCTGATCGACTCCGTTTGGGTCGAGTGGAAAGTGGGAAAATGTGTCCGTGAGATTTCTTTCACAGAGCTAAACCTCACTTTAAACTACAATGGCTAACATCAAGCACTCATCTGAGTGAGCTGTGGTGACTTGTGTGGAGAAGACAGGTGGCACAGTGAAAGGAAAGGGGAAGATGTGTGCCAGCGCCATCAGCAGACACCCCCCGCCACGGGCTCTCCATCTCTCACTCGCCATCATTACAGACGGCAGGTGAGAGGCAGATACAAGAAACCTTTTAATAAAACTGCAGACTTTTAAGAGGGGGCTCAATCGATAGAGCAAAGCCGCAAGCAGGAGCCAATCAATGTGCCCTGCATGACAGCCTACACTTTCTCTACCCCCTCTCTCTCCACTTTATCTGTCAATAGAGAGAGACAGATGACCTCTTCTTTAATTTTCCAACTTGAGCTCTCTAATAGTTTCCTGTTTAAGCAGTCTGTTCTTTCCTGGTTAACACCAGCTTCCATTTTTCCATCTATGGAAGCCATTTGACAATTTCATTTCATGGTAAGCTCATTTCTTCTCTCATACTCATCCTTAATGACACCATCAGTGCTGTCAAGTAAGGGTTGCATCCGTCTCTGACCCATTTTAGCGCATTTAATGCTAACTTTACTTAAAGCAGAATACAACACAGACACATTACACTGGGTGTAGCTGCGCCAACACATCTAATGAAACACTGACTGACCAACAAATCAGAGCTTGATTCATGTTTTTAATATGTAAAAGCAGAAATGCTGAAATAGGCACACAATAACTGATACCAATGGCTGAAATGTATCAGTTGTGTTATCAGGATGTGTTACCAAACATCAAAACAGAAGAGATGTAAGCATCTCTCTAAATGGATGCCTAGCACAATCTACACAACTGCCAGTGAGATATTTCCCTTATTTCGCTTGTTTAAAAAGAAACCAATCATTTTGGTCAGTTCTGAACTTCTTTACAGCCAAATCAACTGATGGAAGGTTTTGCTAGTTTTTATCAGCCAGTTTCATTTTGAATGAGTTTCACCTTGATATGAACACATTGATATGAAACTAAAGGATTAAAGTGCAGGATGTGTGTACTTGCTCACATTTGCTTGACAGCGGAATTGTAGTGTGGTAAATTAATGAAAAATCAAAAGACATCTGATTGCTGACTGCATGTTAGGACTAAATAAAGGCCCATAATCCAAGAGCACCCAAGTATAGTGAAAAATGTGCTATTGTGTTTTGGTTTAAAAAAAAAAAAAAGCCTCAAAAGGCCTATTTTAATAGTGTAAACCCCAAATATACTCCCAGAACACGTGTTAAACCAAGTTTAATGCATTACCCTTAATGAAAATGTAAAGGCAAATAAATAAGCAGAAAAATGTATTGCTTAAAAAACATTAGTATTAACGATTAGCATTAGCAGCATGTGGTGAGCGAAAACAAACACTTGTACACAAAAGAAATGCTGAAATAACTCTGTCTACTGACATGTTTAGACAGGGCACAGCTTACTAATACTAAATAAAATGAGATAACTGTTGAAAATTGGGGGGGGGGGGGGTTTTAAAACACTAAAATACAAGGACAAGACACGGAGCAGTCATGCTACATGCTACAGCCTGGTTCTTTTTCTATTTCTTTTCATGGTGGTTGACAACTTGTCAGGGTTCTCAGAAAAATCCATGTAAAACTGAGGGGTTACTGTACGCCACAAATATATTTATGAGGTTACATAAGCTCTGTGAACATTTGCAAAAGCCTCACCCATAACAAATTTAGCTGTTACAATCAGCCTCTACGATGGACTTCGTTGTTGTAGGCAATGGAAACTAGGCAGACTGTAAAAGACAAACACTCATTTGTCAGCAGACTGAATGCGCCATGGTTCTGTAAAGCGTGTGAAACCTTGCAAAAAGTGCATTCTTACAAAAGAATGCACTTGTAGGCGGTACATGGACCCACATGGATGGGTCAGTTCCAATCCTGGCCTTATCACTAGGTCTTATAACACAGAATTTCATTAAAACTGTGTTCATGCTAACTGTGTGTTCCCAAAGCAGGAGGAGGAGAACAGGTTCCTTCCCGCAGACAAAGGTGGCACTCGCCTCCTCAGAGGAAACAGTCCAGCATTGTGTGGCAACTGGAACAGTTGGCAGCTTTTGCGCGCTTTCTTCACCCTCAATCTTTTTCACTCTTTCACTCAAGCTTAGAGATGTCTCCACCCACGTATGCCTTCGTCTAGGGCTTCACTGCTGAGCAAATGAGCTGTGCTCTCTTTCTCTCTCCCCTCTTCTTCTTCTTCTCTCTCCCTCCCTCACGCTCTCTTTTTCAATCCCACACCAAAAGTCATTAAAGCTAATTTGGGTTTAGATTACGTAAACAAGTCCAGATTGACCAAAGGTGAAAAGTGTGTTCCCTAGACCTGTAAGAGAAGAATAAACCGGCTGTGACAGAAAAAAAGAGAAAATGTTAAGAGGATCCTTTAAGCTGGCACTGCATCTCACAGTTTTCCCTCGCCTTCTTAGTCACAGACAAGCACAGGCAGGAAGAAGCCTTACATATTTGTCGAAAACACTCAGCAGTGAAATCTTACGTGAGTAGCTCCCAGATATAATGATTTCATTGTCACACACTCTCTTCCCAACATGCTTGAGAAGTCATTTGAACTCAATTCAACTCCAGCATCAAGGTGACAAGTTTGTATCTAAAACACTGTTTGATTATATCTTTAAATATATTTACTATTTGGACAAAAGTACTGGGACACACCTGTTTTTCAGGGTTTGGGCTAGGTCCCTTACGTGCAGTCCCAGTGCACAAAGCGAGCTCTATTAAGACATGGCTGGATGAGTTCAGTGTGAAAGAACTTGACTGGCCCACACAGAGCCCTGACCTCAACCCCATCCAACACTTTTGGGATGAACTGGAATGGACATTGTGAGCCAGACCTTCTCGTCCAACATCAGTGTCTGACCTCTTAAATGCTCTACAGAATGAATGGGCTCAAATTCCCATAGAAACTTCTATGGAAAGTCAAGAAATGCTGTTATAACTGCAAAGCGGGGATCAACTCCATAATAAAGTCTATGTATTTGAATGAATTCCCTGTTGGTGTAATGGTGAAGTGTCCAATACGTTTGTTCATATAGTCTCATATATAATGCACCACTCCCTATAAAAGAGCTTTAATCAAGGTTCTGTTTACATGCTAACTCTATTTTCTCTTTTACTATATCTTTGTCCTTGTCCATAACCATAAAGGATGCCAGATCAAATAAGAACAACAATGCAGAGGTGCAATATAAACAATTTTATGGTCCCTTTCAATGGTTTTATGTTTTGCTGATTTACGCCCTTGCAGTCATAAAACAGTATGATAAATAGATTTGATTAGCAAAGGCTGATCCTCGAGTCCTTTTATTATTTGCTGTTTAGCACCATAATTCAAGCTTTTTTTAATTTGTGATTTCATACAATAGCTTCCCTATTAATTCTTTATTTGCAAGAAGATTTCATACTTTTAAAGCTTACATAAGCACACCAAAGAACATGCCATCTTCTGATTCCAGTAATGACTATTTGTAAAATGATTCTCTTCCAATCTGTGGAAATTTCACAGCTACACTTGGCTGGCACAATATTGTTGACTAAGCTGACCTCTCTTCTTCACACTGACTAAGTGGGAAGAAAGAGGAAGCGCGAATCCCTTCGTTTCAGAAGGCCGTATCTTCTTTCTGAAAGTTGGTGTTTGCTTGAAATCTGACATGTTGATGGATATCAATGAAATCAATCAAAATAAAGCTTGAGTCAGTTTTTTTTCCTTCTGTCTATCCACTTTCCCGAAAAGAGAACAGACTGCTTGGCAAGGGTTTTCTTCCTTTAACGGGTGTGCGTGTGTGTGTGTGTGTGTGTGTGTGTGTGTGTGTGTGTGTGTGTGTGTGTGTGTGTGTGTGTGTGTGTG
>JBBJLR010000037.1:5822897-5835271 GCA_037577145.1 Brachypetersius gabonensis
TTTTCATGTTTTGGCCCACGTGCTGGTTTCTGTTCAGTTTCTTTGTTTTTCTTAAATAAAGCTTATCAGAAATGTCGGTCCGTGTTGGTGGTCTACATGTTCATGCTGAGCAGGCACGGGACGTGACAAAAGGCTGCCTATCAAAACGCTCTGTGTGTGCGTGAGAGAGAGAGAGAGACTTTGTGTGTGTGTGTCATTTCTCTCTCCCTGGCACTATATTGTCCCTCTGTCCCAATACTTTTATGCGCTCTAGATTTAATTCACAGTGCCTCTCCATGGTGGGATGGGACGTAACGCCATTCAACTCTAAGGTTGAACGTCCCAATACTTTTGTCTCCGCTCCTTATCGTACAGGAAATAACGTCTCGTCTCGTTTTAGTCAACGAACGTGAAGAGACATTTTAGCGTAGTTTTTATTTTGTAAACCACATTTAGTCTCGTTCTTATTCGTCAACAATATTAAAGGATATATTTCCTTTCGTTATCGTCACATGACCAGCATTTACGTTGCGTCTCGTCTCGTTGTAGTCACGTGAGAAATGTTCGTTGACGATATTTAGTCATAATTTTAATCGACGAAAGCAACAATAGGTGATACAGTGCAGTTATGGAATCGATCCAGTGCACTCCTCTAAAACTTTTTGTAGAAAAGGTTAACTGATGGGCTCATGTGAATGAAAAGCAACCAAAACATAAATAATAGAGATATCTTTCCAAAAAGGTTCTTGTCTATTTCAGAAGTTTTGGGAGAAACTTTATACAGCATTAGAATGGCAAGGGGGATGGCAAGTAATACCCTATATGTCTTTTACCGCAATCAACAATAGCCTGCAGTACGTAGCCTGTAAACGTCTCCAGATACATAATATATTTGTTTTCAGCTCCTACTTCTTTTAGAAATGGTCTGCCTTGACTCGTGTATTCAGAAAGTTAGATGAATGCTCAGCGGGGTTTAAGTCAAATTTCATTGTTTGGCCCTGAAATACCTTTTAGTTCCTTTAGCCGTATGCATGATTTGCTGATAGGTGAAGCACAAACCTGAAAAAAGTTTTCCCAAATTTAAAAAAATATCTTGGAGTCAACATGTTAGTAAAGAGAGAGTTCAGTGTAATGTTAACTCCATTTAATGGCTTTCTTCTGAGATCCATTCAGGAAACTCAGCTCTGAGCACTTCTCCATCTGTAGCCACTGACTGCTGTCTTATACCAAACTACACCCCAGGATTTATGCTCTTTACACCTATGATATGTTTTATAATAGCACTGATTACTACACTGATTAAACTGGAGACTTTTAGAATAAACCACCACTTTCTAATACTGTTCTTGTTCCTTGTTAACTCCTAAGAAAAAATTTGGTGACACCTCATTAATTAATAAGGAATTACCACGAGTTTCAGTTCATTTTAAGTCCTCTCATGAACACCTGATTCAGTATAGAACAATTACTTATTCATTTGTGCAGTTTTACAAGAGATCATACATAAACAGACAACATACAGGGAACCACGCATTTCCCTCAAATCTCTGCTTGACCGTGTCTTCAAGTGGACTTTAAGGGATAACTGTTAGAAAGAAACCACACTGGCACATATACTGCCAAAAAGGGTGTGGTGAGGAAAAACTATTCTAGACACTAGTATTTTTGCCAGTGCCTTGATGGTAGGCTGATTTCTGGTCCATACTAACTAACGTGAAGAAGTTTAAGGTTGTTAGTGCCTGTACTCTCCCTGTAACATGGTTACTAAAAAAAAAACAAAAAAAAAAAAACCTACTCTTATCGCCTAGCCTTCCTTTCTTTTGCCTTAACTTCTGACTTTTCTTTGACAGGTGTCGTCTAGGTGTACTTAGCGTGAAGTATAACGGATGTCGATTCAAGCATAGCATTACAGGTTTGAAGAACAGGACTACTTGCGGACTACACTGGTGTATGTCACTCTGGATAAGAGCATCAGCTAAATGCCATAAATGTACATGTAATTATTAGAAATATGTCGTTACATCTATAGGCTACATTCTGGGAAGTCTTTGTGACTATCATCACACTATATATACAGTGTGTATAAATATAATTATACACACACAATATATGGACAAAAGTATTGGGACAAACCTGTTTGAACTAGACTCTACTTCCAGTGAGGGGCAATCTTTATGCTTCAGCAGACCAAGACATTTTTGGCAACACCATACTTCCAACTTTGTGAACACAGTTTGGGAAGAACCTTTTCTATTCCAGCATGACTGTGTCCAAGGGCACAATGCGAGCTCCATAAAGACATGACTGGATGAGTTCAGTGTGGAAGAACTTGATTGCCCATACAGAGCCCTGACCTCAACCCCATCGGGATGAAGATTGAGAGTCAGGCCTTGTCATCTAACCTCCAAAATCTTGTGGAAAGCCATTTAAAAAGAGTGGAAGCTGTTTTAACTGCAAAGTGGGGATAAACTTCATATTAAAGTCTTTGTCTTTGAATGCAATGTTGGCATAATGGTCAGGCGTCCCAATACTTTTGTGCTTATAGTGTATATAAGCTGAGCACTCAAACACCCTCTGAGCCATTTGAGAAACTTTTCTCTGCATTGCTGCATTGAAACATAAGGTGTGTTACTTTTCTTTTCTATCTGTCAGCATTACACCTGTCAGATAAGACCATATTTATCAGATCTCACTGGTTGGTTGAGTGTCTTGGTTGAATGAGTACATTTGGGGTAAGTGGAGAATCTGCTGAGGAGCCACAAAAAAGTTTTTAACCTCTGAACTTCTTATCTGGTAGCCTTAAATCATCAGCCCAAATCTCTGGAGAGATGATGTAAGTGGAAGAACCATGCACTGGCCAAAACACTCACAATTACACACTGAAGCTTGGTGTCATGGTGAATCAGTACATAAAGATCATTAAGGCTTTTAAGTAATGACCTGCGATCAGAGAAGATGAACCATGATAAGAGAGGAAGAAAAGAAAAACAGAGGGATGTGAAGAGGCCGACCATTTGTACTAAGTGAATTTGTTTACCCTCTAAACTTCAACAGCAAGGTAAATCAATCCATTTCCTTTATCATGTGTAAAGGGCTTTGGTCACAAACCTGCTCCTCATCAGCAGGGCTAAATAAATATGTCTGAGCTTGAATGCATATATGCCAAAGTCATAGAGGGCTGTGGACAGGGGATGGCATTTTTATTTTTACAATGTAGAACTTATATTAAAAAGACAGTGAGAATTATCACATCATTAGCAATCTGTTGCGATGACTTGATCTCTTAATTAAAATATATATAAATAAAGATTTTTAGTTAATCTGCACTTTTGTGGCGATTATGCATCAGTTTTATATTCTTCTCCTTACAGTAAGAAACAAAAGCTGGTGGGGATATGCATATGCATTTTTACCAAATGGTAAGGTAAATATTTACAGTTAGGAATGATCTGTTCAGAAGGGTCTATTTTTATTGCTTTATGTCTATTTTTTCTTTGGATTTTGGTCACCCCCCGATCCAAAGATTATTTTAATCAAGATACAAGATGGTGGAAGCTTGAACACGCTTCCTCTGAGACACGTGAACCCTGCAGCATCTTTTTAAGTCAGCAGCTCAACACACTTGGTGAACACTTACTGCTGATTCTGTTAAGTCAGCTAGCAGATGTTTACTCTGGCTACCGTCACACTGAGTGGTGGGAGATGGGAGTCAAATTTTCAGGTTCTAGTTAACATAAGAGGCTTGCTTACCTGAATCCATTTGTCAGGTACAGCCATGGTCAATCGATAATCGAAGCCCAGTCCGCCCTCTTGGAGTGGTCTGCATAAGCCTGGCATCCCCGAAACATCCTGCACATCATTTGCATGGAAAATACAGAGAATGGAGGCATGAGCAGCAAAGAAAGGAATTAAAATGGGACAAATTGGTGAACCAAGATCTCTGTTCACCAAATAGTAAAGAAGCAGCAATTTTCCAACTCTGTGTGTGCGCAGCACATTGCCCTATTGATTAATCACATGGACAGATGGGCAGAAATTGCACCAATTTGAACATTAGGAGAGAAACTGCTCCAACGGCTGCTTTCATTAAAGCGGCATGGCTTTGGGG
This sequence comes from Brachypetersius gabonensis, assembly GCA_037577145.1. Lineage (NCBI taxonomy): Eukaryota > Metazoa > Chordata > Actinopteri > Characiformes > Alestidae > Brachypetersius > Brachypetersius gabonensis. Next base: position 5,826,985 of record JBBJLR010000037.1, read on the forward strand.
CGAGTCAGGAGGGGTAACGGTGAGAGAGGGTGGGAGAACAGCAGAGAGTGTGGAGGAAGATGGGTGAGAGGGAGTAAAAAAAAAAATACAGAGTGAGGAAAGAAAGTAAGAACAGATGAAGAGAGAAAACTGGAGGCCGAGTGGGAGCGCCCGAAGGCAGAGCTGGAGGAAGGCGCAGGATGGTGCTCCTAAAGAGCTCCCCGTTCTCCTCACTAACCGCTAGCTCCTAATTACCCAATTATCATCCCTGTTCCATTAACTTCACCATTCCACCTCCATTTCTCAGGGTGTTAATGCTTTAAATAAAGGCGCTGGGAGACAGAGACAGAGAAAAAGGAAGAGGCGAATCAAATGAAATTTCCATTTTGAAAAGAAGGGGGGGGGAAAAGGGTAAGTGGAACAGTAATTGATGGGAGAGAATGGGTAGAGGTTAGAGAGGCTCTGGAGAGGAAGGGGGGCCTTAAAGCACTCCAACTAGCAATGAACTTCTGTCCTTGGTTCTCCTATTGCAAAGCAGGAGTTAGAGAGCTCAAGGCACAGTCAGTGCATACACTGTTTCACAAAGGATACAGCAAAGAGAAAGGATTTACTGATAATCAGTAGGTGATTTGAGGAAGGAAAGGAAGGCGTGCCATTCCCCTGTTCGCAAATGTAGGTGTGAGATCTCACTTTAATGAACAAAAACCAAACACATACGAGGGGCCCAGGGGACACCCAAAAACAAGATTTTATTAACATGTTTAAAGACATGAGTACAAACACTAGAGGTTGGTTTACCAAACAGTGATCAAGACTAGGCCTGGATAATGTCCTGCGAACACAGATTTTCCATTGAAAATAGGTTTAATTCCTCTCTGGGAAACTGTCAACTGTATATAAACATTAACACAAGGCAAGAGATGAACGAGAATATTAAAATATTTTACAAAGACAAAACCTCCCTCTGGGTCATAAACCTGTTGAAAAACAATAAATCACCTACTGGATACAATCGGTCTGATGTCACTATTTAAGCCCACTGCTTCACATGGTGAATGGGTTAAATGCAGAGAAAGAATTCCATATTTTTCACATTGTGCTGTGATGTGGGATATAAGAACATATACACATATTTTTATATATATATACATATATATATATATATAGTTAGGGATATCGTGAGAGACTTAGTGGATGTCACACATACGGTGTTTGTTACACTTCAGACATTTTTGGGATAGGGAGGCAATTGTATTGGGGTGATAGATACACCTCATTTTGTGTTTTCCATGTAATGGTCTCATTGTGTACAGGTGTGCCTGTGCCAGGTGCAACAGTCTGGGCAGGCATCACCAGTCAGCGCAAAACAGATTTGGTTATTCCACAAGCACACCCCCAACTTTCTGTTCATGGATGATAATGCGCCAACACATCGTGGCAGAATTGTCACAGCTCGACTTCAGGAAGTTGGAGTGCCTCATATGGTATGGCCATAAATGTCCCCTGACCTGAACCCCACAGAGTACGTCTGGGACCAGTTGAAGCCGAGACTAGATGATCATACCCCACCCCCACGTGACCTGGCAGAACTGCGTCTAGCACTTGTGTAAGAGTGGAACGCATATACTAAAGGTGTAACGGTAAACAGATGTCACGGTTCGGTACATACCTCGGTTTTGGGGTCACGGTTCGGTACAGTTCACGATACAGCAAAGTTCTAAAGAATGAGGCTTGGTTTGTTTACACACACTCTTGCTTATATTTTTATGAATGTGAAAGGCAGCAGACTACGACTCAGGTATATGATTTACTAGCGTTTTTTGGTCCCTCTGTGATTCTGTATTACTTCAATCACGTCTTTTCCGTCGTACTGTGTATTCTCCGAAAGACATCATGTACGGAACCGTGATCCATGCATAGTGACGGTTCGGTACAAATACATGTACCATTACAGTCCTAATGTCACGCTGTGGTCCTGTAGCAGCCCGGAGCAGTGTCCGACAACCGGCCTGTAGAGGGGCCGATCGGGGCGGCCGAGTAGTCATCAGGGCGGACTGGAGAGACATCTGGACGGACTGGAGCAGTTAAGCAGTCATCGGGACAGCCTGGATCGTCACCAGGACGAACTGGAACGGCTCCTGGACAGACGAGAGGAGAGAGGGGACCGACGGGAGGAGAGAGGAGACCGACGGGGGGAGAGAGGGGACCGACGGGAGGAGAGAGGGGACCGACGGGGGGAGAGAGGGGACCAACGGGGGGAGAGAGGGGACCGACGGGAGGAGAGAGGGGACCGACGGGAGGAGAGAGAGAACCGACGGGAGGAGGGACTGGACCGACAGGAGGAGGGCCGGGACCGACGGGAGGAGGGACTGGAGCGACGGGAGGAGGGCCGGGACAGATGGGAGGAGGGCCGGTACAGACGGAAGGAGGGAGCGGACCGACGGGAGGAGGGCTGGGACAGACGGGAGGAGGGAGCGGACAGACGGGAGGAGGGACTGGACCGACGGGAGGAGGGACTGGACCGACGGGAGGAGGGCAGGAACAGACGGGAGGAGGGCCGGGACCGACGGGAGGAGGGCCGGGACAGACGGGAGGAAGGCCGGGACAGACGGGCGGATGGAGCGGACCGACGGGAGCAGGGATTGGACAGACAGGAGGAGAGACCGGGGCAACTGAACCGTTAGTCGGGGCAGTTAGTGAGGCCATCTGGGTGGTTGAAGTGGTCGTATGGGCGGCCAAAAAGGCCATGCGGGTGGTCAAAGAGGCAGTCTGAGTAACTAGGGGGACAGTCTGAGTGGCAACAGAAGCAACCTGAGGGGTCAGAGAAGCAGTCTGAGCGGATGCGGAAACCGTCTGAGTGTTCATAGGGTCGGTCTGGGAGGTTACAGGGTCAGTCTGGGTGGTTACGGGGTCAGTCTGGGTCGTAACGGGGTCAGTCTGGGTCGTTACGGGGTCAGTCGGGGCGGCTAGAGATGCCGTAGGAGAGTCCTCTGATCCTACTGGACCGTCCATGCGGTGATCCGAACGAACGGATGCAGCGATAAAATCGTCAGGACCAACCCAATGGCCGACTGAACGATCTGGAAATCCGGTTAGCGCAGCTGTGACGTGGGCTGGCGCGTCAGGGAGGCCGGCGGAAGAATGTGAAGCCGGCTGGCACATAGGGAAGGCCAGTGGAAGGATCTGTGAAGCCGGCTGGCACGTCAGGGAGGCCGGCGGAAGGATCTGTGAAGCCGGCTGGCGTGTCAGGGGGGGGCGGCGGAAGGATCAGTGAAGCCGGCTGGCGCGTCAGGGAGGCCGGCGGAAGGATCAGTGAAGCCGGCTGGCGCATCACGAGGAGAAGAGGACGAAAGTGAGGCGACCGACAACTGGAGACGCTGGAGAGCGGATGCCGGAGGTGAAGCGCCCCGCTGGAGAGCGGACGCCGGAGGTGAAGCGCCCCGCTGGAGAGCGGACGCCGGAGGGGAAGCGCCCCGCTGGACAGCGGACGCCGTAGGTGAAGCGTCCCGCTGGAGAGAGGACGCCGGAGGTGAAGCGTCCCGCTGGAGAGCAAACGCCGGAGGAGAAGCGCCCCGCTGGAGAGCGGATGCCAGAGGTGAAGCGCCCCACTGGAAAGCGGACGCCGGAGACGAAGGCACATGAGAAGGCCGGCATGGGTTCGAGCCACTGAAAGGAAAGTGCAGTAAACACTGTTCCAGGTAGTCGCTGAGCTGGATCGCCCATTCCAGTGTTTCGGGGCGGGGGAACCAGGTCAGCATGTTGTAAATCGGGGGCTCTAATTCATCCAGGAACACGTAGGCGAGCATGTTGCCAGGCCACGTGTCGTTCTCCGCCACAGTGAGGAACTCCTCTGCGTACTCCCTCACTGAGCGATCCCCTTGAACGAGGTCTACTATCTCGATCGGGGAAGCTTCGCTGTAGCAGTTCGGGGACGGTATAGACGGATCTTCCTCCGTCTCTTCGGGTCCGGGCGGTGAGATGGAGACCAGGGTCAATGGTAGGGTAGGGATCCTCCCCTGGGGAACCTCCAGAGAGTCTAACTTGTCCCGCTCCTCGTCGGACGAACACTCCCCAGGGCACAGCCAGGGTCGTCGGATCCACCCAAATGTGTAATCTCCTTCCTCCTCCGAATCAACGGAGGTGCTCTCACCGTTTTCGGCGGGGTCCATGGTGCGTTTATTTGGACAAGGGCATTCTGTCACGCTGTGGTCCTGTAGTGGTCGAGGAGGAGTAAATGCACCCAAGCAGACCGCCATGATTTAGACTAGACACTTTATTCAGAGCCACAAAAGGGAAAGTGAATGTATGCCCTTGTGAGGAGCAAGGAGGAAAAGAGGTCTATATATACACATGAGACAGACAGGAAGCAGTGAGACAGGTAATCACAGTGACACAAAACTGGTGAAAGGTGATAATGGGGAATGAGAAGCAGGCGGCATGAGAATACGAGGAATAATCAGTCTCGTGGCGACCCCTGTTGGTTGCAGGTAGGAACGGTTCCAGTGAAGGCATAACCGTGACACCTAATATATATACACACACAAATATTGAGTGCAAAATATGCCAGATCTCCTTTATTTACTTCTTGGATCAGGATTCATGTTTTCTTTTTTCCTCACCTGTCCTCAACCTGTGACAGGGGCTAACTAGACATCAGTAAATGTTGCAGAAGCATTAAAGCATCTGGTCTTATCACCTACTCCCCTGATCATGAACAGCTGAGAGCTGTTCAGAGCTAATGATCCTTGCAATGAAGATTTGCTCTACTCGTTGTTGTTGTTTTTCTTAATGCATGGATCCTTTATGTGATGCTGTTGATTGACCACATGTGTACATGCAGGCTGGGATGGTTTAATAAGAAACATGAGTTGTAACCATCAAGGCAGAAAGATCAAATTCCAAAAAAAGAATGGGTTGTGCATCTGGATATTAGCCTAATAGTTGGGCTAAAAGCTTCCAAACAGAAATCGCAAAAAGTTTCTGGTGTATGATGCTGGTGGACAGTAAAAGTAAATGGCCAAATCAGCAACAACCACCTCAATGTGTAGTAGTTATTCAGCATATGCTTGGCTGTAAGCAGTGAAGTTTTGAATGCGCTGCTTTAATGTTTTGTTTGTGTGTTTGTGTGTGCGTGTGTGTGTGTATGTGTGTCTGTGTATGCTTTGCTTATGCAGTTGTTTTGGCTTTTATGGCCTTAATTTCAGTCTTGCGGGCTACGTATAATTACTTTGCTTCGTTACGATGCTTGCCGTGAATCTGTTCCCGTGTGTTGCTGGCTTTGCACATTCTGTACCGTTTGAAATGTTTTCTGCACTCGCTCTGGGCCCGTAGAAGAAAACAACTCCAGCAGACGTGCGGCAATGTCCGAGAACATGCATCATCAAATAAAGAAAAACACGGCTAAAATAGTCCAGCGCCATCTGCTTTAACTGTGGCAGATAGCCTAAAGCTGATAGGAGCCAAAGCTCATTACCTCAGCTATGGTGATGCATTCTGGGTAGAACGTGTGCAGGATATAATTGGACAGCATGAGATGCACCAGAGCGTCTTCGTCCACATGCATGCCAAAATATTCGCTGTAACTCCCTGAAAATGACACATCTGGAGAGAAAGGAAAAAAGAAAAAAATTCATACCACAGTCTCTGTTGGGATAAAATGTTGTACATGTGACAGCTTCTTATTGGAATGAAAATAATATGCCTTCAATTTTTATATATGGGAATGTAACAATATTACTTCTATTATTCTTGAAAGGTATGTAAAGGTCATGTAAATGGTAGCAATCATGAAAACATCCTAATAAATAAAACACAAACAAATACAAATGGATAAAAACACAGCAACAGTAAGCATTTAACGTGACCACTACATTATGATGGTTGTGTGAGTCATGTCATTCTACATGGTAATGTTTCAGTCTCTCACTGTTTTTGTAGTATCTTTAACAATTATTTTAATTTCTCCTACTCTGATAGTCTTCTCCATATTGTACCTCATTCAGAAAGCAGGCCAATGTGAACAGCTCTAGATAAACTGCGATAGGCTAAATACACAGATATATAAATGTGTTTGTTTTTGTGATGTTACAAGAACAATGAATTCAAAACACATAATTTCATGCTATATTAAGACCCTATGATCTGTTCTGAAACCTGTTTTCATGGAAATATGATTTTTCCTCATTTTTCTGAGGTTAGATGGAAACAGGCGTATACACTCCATGTATATGTAATAAAAAAGGCCAGTTTTTTTTTTCTTTTCTCAGTTATATCATCCAAAATGTTTACTGTTTACATTCATCCACTTGCTTTGCCTACAGCACTTTGCCCCGCCCACTCACACTGAAGTTACAAACTGTGTTTCAGCCAGGACCGCTTTGTATGATGCATTTATACAAATCAGCCAATTACAACAGAATCATTTACACATCAGTCTTAAAAGCACAATAAAACAACATGTTTCGGTTCAGGGTTAAGAAGCTGACCCCATTTTGACTATTTTGGTATACAGTAATCCCCCATATTTTGTGGGGGTTATGTTCCAAGAGGACCATAAAGTGTTCAATTAAAAAAAAACCTAAAAATGCCCTTTTCTTAGTGTAAACACTAAATATGCCTGGAATATGCTCCCAGAACACTTTAATGTCATTTTTTAACTTAGTTTACTGCATTACCTTTAAAGAAAATGTAATGGTAACCTGTATTCGTCTTTTAATTTAAATTCCCCACCGAGATTCCAACTCGGAATGTTGCAGGACAAAAGTATTGTGAACGATTTTCGGAGAATAACCCCTGATCTACTCTGGCTAAAAAAAACAAATAAGGGCTCGTTGGAAAGGTCTCCTGGAGATCTACCGAGCTGTGGAGTTTAATGTCTGACAGCTTTCCCCGTCGAGATAAAAGTATTGGGACACTGTGGCGAGGTGATCGGGTTCCCTTGTGTGAAAACATCCAGAAAAAATATATTTATTGCCACAAAAAAGGAATAAAAAAAAGGCGGAGGATATTTGCAGTTTCCACGTTATTGTGGGGATTTCCACGTAAAACCACGAGTCCGGTTCTCAAAACAAATCTGTGTGTGACTGAATCTGTAACTCTTGATCCACATAAAACTGGGGGATTACTGTATAAATCTACACAAAGTCATGAGATGAGCTCAGGGATAAAAAAAACAATGTTGGGCAAATTAATTAAAACATGGGGCATAGAAGGGCTGCAAACTGAATTGAGAACAGCTTTTTTCAAGGTGTGGAACACGTCAACTAGTTCAGTCAGGCATGTGCCTCTGTGCTTTATTCAGCTCTAGGCAGAAGAGCATGGTGCGCTTTAGATCCACTACACACCACTCTGGCTCTGACTACTCCACTCTCAACAAATGGGCACAAACAAGCAGACTGCGGCTGGACTCCAAGCCATTAGAGCAGCTTTTAGTTTCATGCCATGAATAGGGCCCTTATGGCAGAACTGCTTTTGCCATACCGTAAATTATCTCGATACTGCAGTCTTGTATCAAACATCTGGCCAAACAGAGACACCCTTATACCAACACAATTTTGTAAATGGGAAGAAATGAAAAATATATACATATCACATATATTTATAAATACAGGCATTGAAAGCCTTACCAATGCCATGGTGGTGGTACAGCATGGATGTTACGCCATCAAACCGGAAGCCATCAAAACCGTACTCATCCACCCACCATCGCAGGTTGGAAAGGAGAAAACGAGACACCTCCCAGCTGAAAACAAAAAACAGCATGTTCAAAAGAAAACACATTTATACTTCTGATAAAAATAAAGAAATAATTCAGATCACTGCAGAAACCAATGCATGTTTCTGCCACAACAAAGTGTTCCTGCAAGCAAATAAAATATTGAGCCCAAAAAGTTACTCTGCCCTGGTTTCGAGGAGATGACAGAGATCTTCATTAGGTATCAAAGAGAATGCACAGTATCAGAAGCAGCAATGAAAAAGCCTAACCAAAGTTTCCTCAAGTTCTTGAATTATTTTAAAGGAGCCCACCAACACGGCAAATTTGACTACACACATACACACACAGGGCAGAGACAAAAACTGATCTCCAATCTGATTAACCCATTTAATTTCAATGGCAACAATTGTTGCTGTTTTTTTTCTTTTATTTTGGAAGCTCTAAAAGTGTTGTTTTGGCTTTGGGCAGCTGATGCAAGTTAAAAAAAATTAAAAAGAGGTTGTTTCCCCTAAACTGGATCAATGTCATGTGACTTGTGTGAATGGAGACATGACCACGCCCCTTTACATCCAGCCTGCACCTCTGGAAAGAGAT
>JBBJLR010000037.1:5835371-5869738 GCA_037577145.1 Brachypetersius gabonensis
CTACTACTAATATTTAATGAGAATTATATGCCTGCATGCATCTTTTCACTGTAAGAAGAGTAAATGTAAGCATGGCAGCAATTGTTGCTGCTAGCATAGTACATAGTCATAGTGCTAGTTATACTAGCTGTCAAAGGTTTTGGCTGTTTATTCTATTTATCTTTTGTTTTTTTAAACTATCAGATTCAGGCCAACTTAAAACTATCAGAGGTCAGGCCAGGGGGTGTTACATGAGATCTTGGTGCGAAGAGCGGCCTCCCATCGGGGGGTGACCAGCTGGGTCGCTGCGGCGGGATCCGCCCTGCTGGGGGGCGGGGCTTGGGGTCGAGGATCTTTTCAGTGCATGGATGGCCCTCCACCGGGGGGGCCCTGCGCTGTGTGAGTGGTCGCAGACGGTCTAGAGGTTCCCTACCCATTCCCTACACATGGACCACATAGTGGGTGTATAGGTCAAATAGGTCAAAATAGGTGAAATTTAGTGTTTTCCCATCTGCAACAATTGTTGCCGAGTATAAAACCTACATTTTCACTATCATAACCACCAAGAAATGAAAAAATTCAAACATATTGTCTGTTAGGGAAGTCTAAGGATTAAAATGCATGCACTTATTTTGCAGGGAAAAATTTGGGATTAAACGGGTTAAAACAGACAAACAGACCAACAAACATTATGATTATTCATTATGCAGACTGGTGTGACATTCTCCCTGTTATTTCCTTATTTTCGGGCTTTTGGAATTGTCTGCTGTCTTTTCCCCTTTCTCCAAGTCTATGCTTTTGTCTACACTTGCCATGTATCTGCATTTTCAAACAGACCAACAAACATTTATATCCTTGCGTGGGTCATGTCCCAGAAACTGTCTTTCTTAAAGGTCATATTCCAGTTTCTGTTAAAAAACCTTTAAGACTTCTTTTAATTACATATACTCTGATAGTCTTCCCCTTATTGTACCTCATTCAGAAAGTATTCCAATATGAACAGTACTGTTGAGAAATTATGAATAAATAAATAAGAAAACATAGGCCTATTTTTCACTACAGGGCTAAAAATAGAACACACAGTAACCGCTCCATTGCAGCCTCCACAAAGATATGATCTGGCATAGAAAACTGACAAACTGGCTTATTGCAGAATGTATGATGGTTTATAATGATTTAATGATTTTTTTCAGGTTTTGTCACTTATTCTGCGTTTCTCATTTTACCGATGACTTCAGTTTTTATACACAGTCACCAAATAAACTAATGTGGTGCATGATTTTCATTCTATCAATTGATTCACATAATCAGTTATCTTTCCAAACTCGTCGAACAGCAACAATGGCTAAATGGCCAAAACGGCGACATATAAGAAGCGTTTAAGAAGCAGACATATACTGCCTGTTTGAGCTGCTGTAGGTAGCAGGCAGGCATTAGGACCCAGGCGAAGCTACGTAGCGCTGCTTGTTAGCGAGTAGCAACCGGAGCCCATTTAGAAATATTTCTCTGGTAGTGCCGTTTGTACTCAGTTCAAAAGAACAATACTATGAGTGTCCATAACTGTTCACTGCTTAACTTTACTTGTTTCCTTAAGTGAAATGAAAGGTTTGGTGAAAAGTTTTCAGCACTCTATACACGCTAATTCCTTCCTTCAACCCTGGGGACTAAGTCCTCCTTGTCTTTCCGTACTAGTGATGTCCCTGTTTCACAGTAGGCATACACACCGGTTTGAAGACTCGTTCTCGCCCGCAACAGTGCAATTGCAAATGTATTTAACCCTACCATAATTTAACCGCTTGAATTTGTGAAACCGACCCCTTAATTTTACCTTAAAATTCAATTGAAGGTTAATTCAGGAGGTTCTATTATTTAAGTGGCCAATTTGAAAAAGGAAAAAAAAATCAGTAATTTTAGTCCTTGTACAGTCTTAATCTGTGCACGTTTTACCGTAATTGTCATTAATTTCCTATATGGAAAGTCAAAATGAAGGTAATTTTAAGGGACAAAATTAAGACTCTTGGTTTTGTAGTGAATAGTCAGTACAACTAACTTACCCACTGAATGACCATTCCAGAACTATGTATATACAAGAATGGACTGTCATGCAGTGTAGCAGTTTTTATGCAGACTGGTGTGACATTCTCCTTGTTATTTTCTTATTTTCAGGCTTTTGGAATGGTCTACTGTCTTTTCCCCTGTCTCCAAGTCTATGTATTTGTCTACACTTGCCATGTATCTGCATTATCATGGTGAGTTTGTTGTTATTTTGGTCTTAGCCCGACCTTAGCCCTGTTCTTATTTCCACTGTCTGTATATATATATATCCCCTGTGTTTAGTCTGTGTTTGTGGACTCTTTGTAAAACTTTTTGTTAAAACTCTGCTACTGTGGTCTCTAGTTGGGCTGATTTGCTGATATCTAGATAAACCTGTTAATATTTCTCTCAAGTATGCTGTGCTCTTGTCTTTGTTAACCCTCAGATCATCTCACATTATTGTGTAACCCTTGGACTACTCATTTATGTTCCTGTTATTATTTCTTGTTTGTTTTTAAATGTTTTGGGACATATCCTCCCTCAACCTCACTACTACAACTGGAAAAAGAAACTAATATTTCAGCAGCTTTCTGTAATAAAGAAAACATAATCAATCAATTAATGGACCACATTTGAGACATATTAATTTTCTCCAATGATAGCTGGCTCGCAAACATATACCCCAGAGACTAGACTTGTTTAAACTAAGATTGACCTAGCTATGACTTTTTTTTACAAATTGATATACACTATATGAACAAAATGTATTGGGACACACCTGTTTGTCAGGGTTTGGGCTAGGCCCCCAAATCCAGTGTAGGATAATCTTAATGTTTCAGTATATAAAGAAATTTTGGACAAACCCACACCACGACTTTTTGGACACAGTTTGAGGAAGAACCTTTTCTATTCCAGCATGACTGTCCTCAAGTGCACAAAGCGAGCTCCACAAAGACATGGCTGAAGGAGTACAGTGTGGAAGAACTTCACTGGCTTCACTATAAATGCTCTACAGAATGAATGGGTACAGATTCTCACAGAAAATCTTGAGGAAAGCCTTCTATGAAAAGTGGAAGCTGTACAAAGGAGGATCAACCCCATTTTAAAGTCTATGTATTTGAATGTCATGTCATTAAAGTCCCTGTTGTAAAGGTCAAGCATCCCAATAATCCATATAATGTATTTAAAATGAATGTATCAATGTTTCGACCCAGCTGATCTTGCTTTTGGAACAAGATACCCAACAAAAAATAATTCTTTCACGCCCGCCTCAATTACTCTGGACTTTTGGACAAACCAAAATAGCAGGTGTGGTAAGGGCCGAAAGTTCAAAACTAGATCCAAAAGTTTGGTCCGAAAGTGGTGGTCTTGGTTTGGATCAGACTAAACCATGGTTCCCATGGTTTGCATGTTTGCAATGTGAAAAGACCTGGATGGTTGGACCAAATTAAAGGACGTTTTGGGGCAGGCTACCAAAGAAAAAGAATCAGAAAATAAGTAAAAATGACAGGAGGGGAAGAGATGAAGCATTTCACTGTTATCTGAGCTGATGAAGAAATCAGAAGTCAACTTGAAAAAATGCAGAACATTTCTAAGAGAGGATATGAGAGGATGCAATGTCACCTCAGGATAAAGAAACTGAGGGAGCAGAATATAAAGATGTGCAATTACAGTAGAAAAAGCTTTGGGTCAAAAGCCATCTACGCATCAGTCAAAGTCAAGTATAGCCCATACAGAAGAAGACGACATGCAAAGTGTCATGCAGAGTTCTTTAATGCATTCAAATAAACTGCAGTGCAAATCCAAATGGAACTGAATCAAATGGAACTGATCTTTGAATAGCACAAACAGAGACTGAAGTGTATGCCTCTGCCTACCCAAACGAATGTCTTAACACAATGGCTGTAATTGAAATTTCATAATATTAACAATTCTGTAAGCAAATTTGTATCATCATCATATTAAATTTTGCCTCTTGGAATGTATTTATGTATCTGGTAACAACTGACCATTGGGTTTGTAGCTGCAGTTTTAAACTAAAGAAGCAAACTAAGGAAAAAAACTAAAGAAGCAAATTGGCTAATTACCATCAGTGATAAGTGAAAAACTGCAGATTTTAGACGAACCATCCTTTCAACAAGTGGACAGCTGCTTTTTTTATTTTTTTTCTTTTAAAAGATGATTTCTCATTTGTTTTTAATCATATCTTGTATTTCAGAGAGATATCTCATATCAGATTCCATCAAGTGATTCAAAAACAGAGAATGACATCTTTGTCATGGTGTGCGTGGGGACCGTGGCGTGGTAGGGGAAGGACAGGGAACCAGAGCAGAACATGTCCGAGACCGTCACAATCTTAGAACAATTGACATATACTTTAACCTAAAGGAGAAAACAAATGGGCCCACATGACCTTACATTTTAGTTCTTTCCCTCTGAATTAAATGGTCAAGACACGTCACTTTCAAGACGACATTCAAACTGTGCAAAGCTCAGTCAAGCTAAAACGAGAAGATACAAAGTAAACACAGTAACTTGCTGTGAGCTGCATTGATGAAGCTGCAGATGGTAAAGGTGACGCTGATTCATCAGTCATGGCATGTCTTTCGGCTAAGGCAAAGTAACTGATTGTGAGAGAGAATCCAAAGACAGCTACCGCTTGCACTGGTTGCCACTAAATGCAGGACCATTTACAAGCCATCTCAGAGCATGAACTTATTATATTCAGGTATAAAACAGCATTTATGTCTCTAAATGCACCTGTACCATTCGTCTCTGTAGGAAACCACATGAGCATTGTCTGCATAATGAAGCTTCTAGCCTATGTCTGACTACTGAAGCTGCATATTGAAGCCTGCAGCCTGTTCCCTGTATACTGAAACTGCATACTGAAGTAAAACTAAGATAAACAACGACTGATCAAAACTCAGCAATGCTGCCAAATCAATAGCAGAAGTGTTCAGCAGGGGCAGAGAGAAGGTCAAAAGTGTTTTATCTACATAGGGCTTTAAAAAAGATTTTGTAAAAGATCTGGAATAATAGTGTGTATGTATCTCCACCATTAGGCCGTAGCCGGGGTAAGAAAGTAAAAAGTCCACCCCACTTCAAGGGAACACGCCAATATTTTTCTTTCTTTCTCTATCTGTATCAGTTGATTTAATGGGTTTCCCAAAGCAGCCGAATCCCAGCTCACAAACAACCGAACACAATGAGCAGTTGCTGACTTCTCTGAATGTTTGAAATAGGCTGATATAACGAATTCAAAACTACAGTCGGTACGATCTAACAATACAGGTCTCAAGGTGAGGCCTACATGAAAAGTATCTCATCCAAACTCTACAATGTACTGAACCCTACATTAATTTGCCACTAATAATACACCAAATCCCTATATTTGAATTAAGTCACTGTTAAGTTGTGAAACCGACCCCTTAATTTTACCTTAAAATTAGATTTAAGGCATGAGTGTGAAACCCCTTAACCATAAATTTAAGGCGTTAATTCAGGAGGTTTTACTGTTTAAGCGCAACATTAGAAAAGGGATAATTCAGTAGTGTTACCCCTTAATCAGCCTTAATCTGTGCACTTTATCCTCTAATTTTCCTTCATTTCCTGTATGGGAAATTAAGGTCAAAATGAGGGTCATTTTAAGGCATTTATTTTCGTAGTGAATGTGTTCTTTTTTGTTTGGTTTTATAAATCGTACTTGAGCACTGTTGCAATGCAGTAAAGAAGCAGTTCCGGTTCATGTTCCCTTAGATTCCATTTGTGACTTATAGCAGCCTTCATGAAAACTCCACCCACATCACTACACTAGCACAAATTCTTCTCTCTGAAAAGCTGCACCTCTGAGAGAAGCAATTATGCATGTTTACATCTTAATTTACCAACACACTTTGCCTGAAAAAGTGCACCATTCCAGTTTATGTTGAGCCAGAATTGTTGTAAATCAAGTTACCTTTTTTAACACTTGAGCTGTGTCGGAAAAGGGCACTCGTTCACTATAAAGGGCACTATGTAGTGAGTCAGCCATTTTGTAGTGGTGTCCAAAATTTCAACCGGCAAGTTCACCCACTACAAAATCGCAGCGTAACATGGCAAAATCTAGTGTTCAGACACTGTACACTACATGAATACACATATACCATCATGCGCTGCGGGTTTCTTTTACCATGCCCTACATAGTGAACATTTCAGACACAGCTTATGTTTTTATATGGCTCTTCTTAAAATAGCTATGGTGTTTGAGGTACAGTGCTATGTAATCCTCATCCAAGTCTCTCTCTATACGCAATACTGTCCACACTTATGCCCATTTTTATACTTAACACTATATCATACAGTGGCACAAACCAGATACAGTACGTGAATCTTTTACACAGTTTACATAAATTTTTATTAGCTACATTAGCAGCATAGCTCTAATGCACCACTAAGATGCAAACCTCAGACACCAAACATAGCTTGACTGATGTTTTGCGTTCAGAGCAAAGGGAAATTTGCATAAATGAACTTCATGAATCAGTTTTGAAAGCTCAAATAATAAGAGGTTTAGTTTGTATAATTAATGAAAAAGAATTTGAGTCAGGAAGCTAAAGCCTAATTACTCAATTAATCCTGAATGTAGCTCCCAAGGGCAGTGTGACTTAGCCTCTAAAGCTTTTGTCCTTTATGAAAAGAGAATTCAGAGCAATCACATTGCAACTTGACCAATCACAGGTCCAGCTGAGCAATTGTGTGGATGTTTGGTGAATCAGATTTTCCACATAGTCAAACTATGTGCAACATGATGCTTGGGGATAGGGGGCAAAGTGTACCAAACGAATGCTAATAATGAGGATCTTATTCACAGAAGGAACATATGAGTCAATTTTCAGGCCACTGCATAAGCCTGCTCCTATCCTTCCCCAAAACCCAACTGTAAATGTGTAAATATGCCTTATGTGCTTAGAACTTACACACTGGATATCTATTACCTTAGCCTGGGCATTTTAGTTACTCCCTATATGAAGAGTTGTAGATTTAAACAGTATCGAATGCTACATAAACAATATTGAATGCTGAAAACAAGTCACACATAACCCATCTCACATATGGCTAAGTTAGCTAACTAGTTGGTCTGTTTTGCTACTGAAATCTTTCTTTATCTCGGTATTTATTTTATGATTTGATTAATTTAATGTTACATGTAATGTAGCTGAAACAAATAAGATTAAATGACATTAAAAAAACCATAGGTTGAAAAACATATGGAATCAAACAGTGTTCACTAATGCACGTTATTCAGGCCTACATCTGTAAAAGGCCATACTCTTATCATCCTAGTCAAGAGGAGAGGAGTGGTGGATTAAATCTACAATGTGAGCACAAAATACTGGTAAATGATGATAGATTGCAATACCCAAATCAGTTTTAGAGCTAGTTAACAACACTGGAGGTATTTGTCATTATCTACTGGGATGTGCATGCTAACAGCCATCCGTACACTACACAATCATATAAATACTGAAAGTGTTTGTTTTATTTTCATCTACTTAAATTGCAGTCTGCCTCACATTTTATCTAAACCCTGCAGGCTTTCGTTTCTATCAGTCTGTCCTTTTTAGCAAATGTTTGAAGGGAGAAACTGGATACAGGTGCAAGTAAAAAGGGCACCTTTCATTTCAGTCCAAAACAGAAGCCCACATACATAAGCAAAACAGAGGCAAACAGGCTTCAAAAAGAACAAATGACAAAGATAACTTAAGGGCAAGACAAAAGCGGCTTTGCGATGTTACTCGCCATCTGACAGAGGTGTCCCTCTGATCGCCTGGCAAGTGGGTGTGGCATTTGCTGGGGTCCCTTAGACCTTCGGCGTTGCAGATCTGTGTCTCACCAGAAGGGGAGCGATCATGGCACTGATTGGCCACTGAGAGACGACATTGCATGCATGAACTGATCCAGACCTCTAGTGACGGTTCAAGTGAGATCATTTTCGTAGATTTTATTTGGCTTCCTGCTAAACCCAACGATGGTATTGGAATAAAGCATGTCTGCAAGATATTGGGGTTGTTATGTAGAGATGTATTTGGAATATTATTTATCAAACCATCTTGCAGGACAGATACTGGCTATTCTGTGAGTTATGCACATAACTAGCCTGTGTATCATTGGCTTTTACAAGGATAGGAATCTCAGAATGGAAAGTGTTGGGCTTGTCAATCAAAATGTTCATGTTATTAATCATAGGTCCATTATGTTGGTGAAAAATGCAAGCTGGTCCGTAATCATAATCAGTGACCAATATTTTGTTCGTTTATGTTTACTGCATGTGTTTACTGCATTACTAATATTCAGTTGGTGTATTCTCTATTTTTTGGCTGATGGTTGATCTTTAAAGATGCCACTTTACTGATTCATTAAAAGGGAATGGTCAGTTGTAGCTCAGTAGCACCTATACAGCTGTATAATCATAATACTAGTATTTTGTCCATAGAGTGTAGCCTGAACACACATACACACCAACACACTTTGTTCTAACAATCACAGGGAGACAGAGCGAGAGATAGAGCAAGTGAGAAAGCAGCATCTGTTCTGAAAGGGAAGACTAAGAGCGGTGACTGAAGATAAAAGGAATTCAGCTGGGTAATTCAGCTTGGAGAAATGAGCTCCACACATAGACACTCCTGCATGAACTCATTATCAAAGTCTTAAAGCAAAGCAGCTCTAACGAAGCGATGTGTACGTTATGTGTACAAGTGTTACGTATGCTTTATTAAATGTATGTGTCTGTACAAGCACGGAACGCAAAGAGAAAGAATTAGCAAGCAACAAAGAGAGGAAGGAAAAAAAGAGAGATTGAAAAGAAGAGACATGAAATAGAGAAAAATCCCATGTTGCCCTCTGGGTGTAAATCTCTGTTGGGGAGGTAGCTGGCAGTTACACCAAACCCAACTCTCTGTGGCCCAACCCCTCCAACAACATCCCACTTGCCTGCTTAAAAAGTTCAATTTTCAGCCTGACTGCAAGCACAAGCCCCATCAGACAGGCCAATCTGTTAATCTGTTAAAGTACAAAGCACCTTACAAAAAGAGCTTTATTTCTTACATCAATAATTGATTAAAGACAAAATCCTGGCACGGAGCCTTGATGGGAGATTAGTGCTTTGTGAGTGCAGGCACAGGGGGAGGGGAGAAGCGAGTGACAGAGGCAGCGTCCCCCCACTGCGAGGCTCCGTGGCTGAGAAGTATGTGAGTGAAGGCCCTGGTTGCGATAACTGAAGTTCCCCTGTGGAGCACATCAGCACCTCTTCTTATCTCTCAGCTAACGCTGTTGCGCCAGCTCTGCCGTTAACTGCTTAGTCATAATCGATAGCCATTCACATACATACAGTCATGGGCACCAGAACCATTAGAGCCATTTTAAAAATCATTTGTTTCCCCCCACTTTTCCCCTTCCAGACAACAGTCGAGACGTTAAAAGCAGCGGGCCCACCCACACACACCCCTTTTTTTCTCGTGAACTATTGCAAAGACATAGAGCGCTACGTGCACAACCACCCCACCTCCCCTGGACAACATTCAAAACATAGAGCCTTACTTCCCCACCACTTGAAAAATGCTTCTGGCGCCTATGCATAGAGTGTTGCATTGAAAGTTAAATGTATCACTTCATAGTACACCATTCCATACTAATCTTAATTAAAGTAAACTGGGTTTAGTTATTGTCTGAACAGGCAGGGATCATAGCATATGCTGGTAAAGTAACATTGGGATAAACCAAAGCAAGAGAGCATGGAGCATTATGAATTTGGTCAGACCCAGAAATTACAAGAAATATGTAAACTTGGCTTAACTGTACTAACAACACTAACAAGTTGCAAACTGGCCCATTATAGTCACACATGAACACACCACACAGTCTGAAATTCTTTCTTTACATTTAACCCATTCACCAAGTGAAGCAGTGGTGCCACTAGCAGTCCTGGGATTCAAGCCCACAGCTTTCTGATTGCAGGGGCAACTCTCTAACCACTAAGCCACCAGCTGCCCAAACCAACACAGGGAAGACTACGGGTTAGTGTGTAAAGTGTTTTAAGCTTTTTCAGCACGAAAACATGGTATTCGGTACTCTCTTTAGTTCTTTATATATACAGTATCTGAATTAGCATCTACACAGGCACAGTACCCTCACAGAATAACACTAGGAAAAACCCTAATATGCACCCTCATGCTGCCTGAAGTCAAATCTAGGATAGAAAAAAAAATTCAAAACAGCATGGGGGGAAAACTACTGTTGCAAGATTGATCACATCTTCAATATGGTTGACACATGTATTAGTATAATCTGGTTTCAACAAATAAAAAAGGTTGAAAACTATCCTGAAAGGTCCTCCCAGGTTCAAAGATCTTATGTTTATTTGAAATACCTAAAATAAAAGAAATTTTTTATTTTTTTTGTTCTTTATGCTCATTTGGGCGTGCCCCGTTTTTAAAACGCCGATAGTTGGCGTAATGAGCTAAAAAAATGTTTTGTAACATAACTGAGCTCTTTATCCTTGAAACAGTCAACAAAAAGAATTTAGGGATTTAAAAAAACAAAACAACACACAACAAAAGGATCTGACATGAAACATTGGTCCGGAGGGCTGTAATTACTTTACAAAACTAGGTTTGACTATAAAACTGCTATTTGACATTAATGCAAGCAGATGACTTATCAGTGTTCTAGTGAAATATCCATTAAAATGTTACCACAAATCACCCGGTCTAGTACAAAATATTGATACTGTGCTTAATCTTTGCACAGTTCTTCTTTCTGAAACACATTTTCCAAGGTGTTCCCATTTGAACACAGTGCTTATGATAGACGTTATTCACAGCTCCACTCCCCGAAAATCTCACTGTAACATCAGAATTGATAAGCCATCAAAATTCTGCAAACAAGAAACATTTACAGTTACATAATTCACATGCAGATGAAAGCTTTTGACACATATGCTCCTCCAAGTAATGGTTTTATATTCCCTTTCGGTTTCTTTTTTTAAAATAAATATGTAGTGATTAAAACATTTCACTTCATAAAAGCAACACATATTTTTGAAAAGTAGAGTAAAACACAAAATAACTATCAATATAGTCCCTATGAATGAGAAAGAGAGCGAGAGAGAAAGAAAGAAAGAGAGACAGCATGTGTGAATCACCAAAGGACAACCAGCATCTAGAGATGCAACAGGTAATACTAGTGTTTCATCCAACGTGAACTACGTCTGAATAGCTAGGTTCCTGAAATGCTTTCCATTTGCTTTCTTGATTTTTTTTTGGATTATCCTTGACTCTGCTGCTATACTGAGTGAGTCTATGAGCAACAGGTCTGGCCAAATTAAAGAATGCAGAGAGGTACAATGACCATACTTCGCATCCTCTCAGAGCTTCAAGCACTGCTCACCTGGAACCTTCGTTACTGAAAAGAAGACTCTTTTCAGTTTTAGCCCCCCAGTGTTACAACAAACTCCCTCTTGCAATCAG
Organism: Brachypetersius gabonensis; assembly: GCA_037577145.1. Lineage (NCBI taxonomy): Eukaryota > Metazoa > Chordata > Actinopteri > Characiformes > Alestidae > Brachypetersius > Brachypetersius gabonensis. The sequence goes on from JBBJLR010000037.1 coordinate 5,846,891, forward strand.
ATCTGCGGAATTCCTTGCTGTCTTAAACACCCAACTCTTCAAGGAGCACCTTGCTGACTAACCAGTACTCTTGTTTATATCTTTCATATTTTTTATATCCTTTTTGATATATTAACTGTTTTTGCTTATTTTTTACTTTTTTCTTTGTTAAGGTGTAACTTGGTTAAAAGCAGATTTTCATTTCTCTGGATAAGAGCATCTGCTAAATGCCATAAACATAAACATATTGGTTGTGTTCTTTCAGAATATGTTGTATTTGTGTCTTCAGCAATCTTGGTTTGTTCATGATTTCTTTGATTATATCCATCAATTTCTTCCATCCATGAATTAGATCAGAGCTGCATCAGTGCTGAACTGAATTGTATTGGATAAGTAATGAATTGTAGAAGACTGATTTATTACTTGTTTAACTGTATCACTGTATTTGTTACCTCAGTATTGAGAGGTGTAGTTTATCATCTGAAATAGAGATTCACACCCCTAGTATAATATTCAATGTATTTCAAGGGCAGATTTCTGGTATCTGGTAACACACAGAAAAATATCTAATCTTGACATTGACATTGTGACAAAGATCATAAGAGCCCATAAAACGGCCTTTTTTATCTCAAACATAAAAAACATGTCCACGTTCATAAGAATCTATTCATGTGGCTAAATCATTTACCAGCTTTCAAAAAGCACTGAACATAAGTGCAGAGCTTTTGCCCTGTAATTTGGCTTGCTGGTGAAGGCTAATGCACCCACAAAGTCTCTCTCTTTCTGCAGGCAGCTCAGGCATTCCAGCTGACCTGTAACTTATCGAAACACTGCTTTGATGGCCAGATTTTAGAAGGCAAGAAAAAAATAAGAAAAAAAAAATCTTTTTGACTGATCTCATCTCATGTGCTGGCACCCCCCTCCAACTCCCCCAACTCTACCCCACCCCACTCCACCCATACCCCCTCTAAACTCTCCTTCACTCTGCTTTCCAAAGCAGCACTTCACAGACAAGTACAGGTCCACTGGGACTCAATTAAAACCAGTTAAGTGTGTTATTTTGGATGACAACAGCAAGTCTAGTGGGTTGGGCTCTGTAGATTCTTACTAACCTTGTATTATATTTCAAAAGCATCAAGCATTGTAGTTTGAGCACTATTGGTTTCAGTAACACTGTGAGAAGTTGCACAGGCTGACAGGACTGGGCCAGTTAAATACCATAAATGTGTTCTATTTAGAGTGGGGGTGGTATGTGATGAGAGATGCAGGTCAATTTGTTTACACCAGTGAACATTTTCCTTATCCAAAGAATGCTGGCTGGCATTTTAATTTAAGTTTTGGAAATTGTTTGATCCACAATGATACCACAGTTATCCATGCTTGGCACTTGCTTTCTCTTTGCTGTCCAACATGTAGGGCAGAAGGACATGGGTTTGAATACGAGGACCGCTAGTGGCACTTTTGGGATACCCCTGAGCAAGTTACCGTCCGCACACACTGCTCCCCTGGCGCTCCCATTCGTGGCAACCCAGTGCTTCACTTGGTGAATGGGTTAAATGCAGAGAAAGAAAGTCATATTTTTCACATTGCTGTGGTGTGGGAATGCATGACTTTAATGGCCCACTTTACTAGTAATGCTAGCCAGAATGTTTGAGCTTTTAAGTAATGTGGAGGAAGCACATGCTTACTTTCACCCTTGGCAGGATTGTGTGATGCGTACATACCGAATGGCCATAACTAAATGAGGGGGGGAAAAAAGTGATAGTGTTTAAATACCTTGTTTCTAGACATTTTTTGTTTATTTAAAGTGATCTGTGTGAGACAGATTATTTTACTGCAGCAGTACATTCCTCCCATCCAGTACCAACAAAACACAGGCCAAACTTTTTGGAGTAATCAGTGAGCTCCAGAACTCACATCTATGCAGATCTAAAGTCAGTTCTCCTTAAATTTCATTCATACGCGATGAAGGATCAAACATCCTGAAGTGTTTTAATATAAACCACTGATGTATACCCTGAGCCCTGCCCCCACCTTGGCTATTCAGACCACAATTCTGTTATGCTCATTGCAGCATACAGACCATGTGCCAAGCCGCTTCTGAAGCACATGGAAATCTGGAACCCAGGAGCCATCTCTCGTCTTCAGGACTATTTTAAGCACACTGACTGGGACATGTTTCGGGAGGCTGCAACCTATGATGGTTTTACCAATCTGGAGAAGTACATGACAATGACCAGCTATATCATTGATGATGTTACTGCTTCCAAGACCAGAACCAGAAGCCGTGGATGACTGCAGAGGTGCTAATGGATTGGTGGGTCAAACAAAAGAGGTTGTTAACTTCAAAGAGCACCATGATGATTCCCCACTGAACATTAATAGATCATTAATAGATCATTAATAGACCTTAATAGAGGTCCAGAGCACCAAGTTCGTAAAGAATCACATATGGACCCTCAACTCCAGCTCAATCACCAAGAAAGTGTCTGTGCTTCCTGCAGTGATTAACTACATGCTACAGAGGGTGGTTACAGAAATTGCTCTCTAGAGCAGGTCTATTCAACTAGCGGCCCGTGTGCTGGATCCGGTCCTTTTGAAATTTTTTATGGCCCGCCAGACTGCCAGTAAATCAATGTGTGATTTGTGTGATATAAGAATGTTATGGGTTTTGAATCATGATTGGCTGGTAATTCCCCACTATTTTCACCAAGATTGGTTATCTGCTGTGTTGTATCAAATTAGACAATCCGAGCACAGAAGTTGCCATATTATTAGCCAATTGTGATTTGTCAGCAAATCGGTGTGTTAACTAATGCAGAGCAAAACTGACGGTAAGAGCAAAACACTCAGCGAAGGAAAAATCATGCACAGTGAGGGGAAAATCTTTGTAATTTTAGCTCAGTGATGTATCTACTCTATTGACTTTAACGGGCAGAGTTCTAGTTTAGAACTGGACGGCGTTAAAATGGCTATGTTTGACAGTTAAACGGCATGGACACATGCATACCAGGCGTGGAATCCTGTCAGTTGCTAGCCACTAGGGATGTATGTCGCTTTGTATAAGAGTGTCTGCTAAATGCCATGAAAGTAAACATAAACGTAAACAGTAAACGTAAATGTACTGTGTATGCCATTGAAATGACAATTAACACCTACTTGACTTGAATAATATCTTTCATATTTCGAAGCAAGTAATATATGTGATAAAAACTAAATAATTTCAGTAACCTTGTAATGTTCTTACAATATATCAGTTAGTGAGAAATATTACAACACAACCTACATTTAACATAAATTTCCTAAGGTATTATTTTATGCTGTGTGATCAGTTTTCAAGCAAATATTCAGAATTCTGATTTCTATATCTTTGCAAAATATAACATCAAGAGCATTTTAAAGTGAAGATTTGCTTAATTATCCTTTACATCTTCAATAGATACAGTTTAAACTTATTTCATTTAGCATTTTGCTTAATTTGGTGTAGCAAGGACACCAGGAGCTGAGGCTGTGAATGAGGCTAAGGCAGACAGCTACTTTCTGAGGTGTAGGTAGTGTATGTCTCAGGTCTGAATACATATTCTCTCCATCAAATATAAACAGGACCATTGTTGGCTGGATACATATAGCTTTCTGGACTCAATTCCAACCTAGCAATGAGACTGAGCGTTTTAAAAAACCCAGCAGTGTAGCTGGGCTTAATATGCTTATACAAATGCAACACAAATCATGCTGCTACCATGTTAGAGTTCCTGCTGTTATGAGAATGGCCCACAACATGAATATTATCTGGGCAGCGTTGATCTTATGGTGCCCCCTTTCCATTGATAAACATAAGGGGATCTGAGAAAGAAACAGGATATAGTCTGTAAATATAAACCGAATGTAATGCACTAAAAATGATAGAAGTGACCAATAAGTGTACAGTCATCCATTGACATATATGGTACTGTCATATCCAGTACCATATATGTCAATGGACAGATAAACATCAAGTCACACAGAATTGACCAGTTTATAGCAGCTGTCCCCTCATTATCCTCATTATCATGTCTGTGCCTGGGGTGAGATTTTCCAAAACATCATTGCAATAGAAATGTAACAACGAGCGAATGTCCCACCCCTCTTAAGCAAATATGTCTATTCATCCATCCTTCATACTTTGAGAGTGATGTAATGTCAAGCATTACACTGTTTTACCAACATAGTTTATATGTGTCAGTCTCTTTTTCACTGATGTTAACAGGCTTTCTGTGGACAAACTGGACCTTACAGTATTCTGGTCATATGTTAGTGGAACACCTATTACAATCTGCATTTACGCTATAGAGCTGATGAATGACAACCTTTTCAAATTTTAACAGTGATCAAGAATAGAATGTCTGTCTGCTCCTGCTTCTCTCTGCTGAACGGGCACAGCCCGATGGTGTCACAGGAACCCACCAAACACAGAGAGACGTAGTAGACCAGCAGAGAGGGTCGTGCGAGCCAGAGAGGAAAGAGCGGATCCTGGCCGAGCTCGCCACACTCTCCGAGGAGTGGATAACCAGGGACATGGCTAAGTACACCACCAGCCAATGGTGAAAGAAAGAGAGCTACTTGAGTGGGGTAGGCTGGACGCAACCTTGGGGTAAGCCGACAGAGATGAGTCTGTTCACTAAAACAGAGTTACTGGGTGGGTTCAGCAGCTGTGAGGATGATCTGGACTGCTGGGGTAGCAGGTGGGTGAAAGCCATTCCGATTCTGGTCCCGGTGGTGTTTGTGGACAGTCCCACTCTCAGTCCAGCTGCGGAAGAGATCCCGCTGAGGCTCACAATTCGGCGAGGTGGAGCTTCCATGGTTTGAATGAGGTGAGGTGGTTCATGATGTCACCATCTCTGACTTGCTGACCTTCTGCCCGAGGGGTCTCTTTCTTCCTCCCACACTCGTCCACCCAAGTTCGCGTCCGACTTGCCTCGGCAGTTTAGTCACATGTGGCATTCAAATGCCCCACTTGCGGCCGCCTCGGGCTCACAAGCCCTGAACAAGCCTTGCCAGCTGCATCAGAAGGTTACAGATCTGAGCCCAGGGACCACCACAACCGAGGAGGAAATCCAGCGACGACTGATGGAACAATAGATGGAGTGGCCTTTAGCACAGCTTGTGAGCCTGGTAGTAGCCAAAGAAGCTCCTCTCCAGAGCCACAAAGCTCAGCTCCAAAACCAAGCAGCAGCACCATTGCAGAACCAAGCTGCCGCAGAGCTCCAGAGCCAAGAAGCTTCACTCCTGGGCAGGCTACAAACTGTGGCTGCACTCAGAAGGTTAGGCCCTTACTCAGAGCCCGTAGGCCCCTAGGTAGACCTGCTAGGCCCATTAAAAGCGCCAATAGGTCTCTTGTTGGAGCCGTTAAGGCCCACGCAGTCCCTTGTCCCTGAGGCCCCTGTCCCTTAGGCCCCTGTCCCTGAGGCCTGAGCCTGCAGCACTCCAGGGGCTCCAGGCCACAGCACTGGCTCCTGCCGTGGCACCTGTTCCCGCTCCTGAAGCCCCGGCACCGGCCGTGGCACCTGCTCCCGCTTCTGAGGCTCTGGATGGAGCCCCTTGTGCCCTCATGCCATCCTTGTTTTCCGTTTAAAAATAAAAGAACAGATTATCTGTCTGCTCCTGTGTCTCCCTGCTGAAAAGGCACAGCCCGAAGGTGACAAAAAACACAATTCTTAATGAGAAAATGTTATGAATTGAGGTTATGATGCAGTATGACAGCAACTGTAATATGATGCTGTATATTACTTGTTATATTAATATTGAATGCATTTCAGGAAATAAATCTCCCGGCTTTATTAAATGTTTATTTAGTAGGGACAGACTGTTGTCTAATGCTGATAACATTTATAGCAATATGCTAATTCACAATGTTCGATTTCAGATGAGATTTGAAAACAGTCATTCAAAAGGGATTTGACTCTCCGATTTGTAGTTATTTCCAGTAGTAAATGAGTTACTTGGAGTATGCATGGTATTTAAATCTCACTTATTATGAATGTTATTACACTTATTCATACCTAATGTGGAAGGGAAGGCTCGGTTTACATTGGTCAAGTGCTTTTGTTGTGGCAGACAAAAGACAATTTGAGGACATAAAAAAGAAGCCCTAGTTAGCTAACAGCAACAATTAAAATTCAAGCATAAGCAGCCTGTGACATCTGACCAGTATGAAGACAAGTAACAACCTGTGCCCTGAAGTCATTCATTTACTTTAATGAGGTCTGTTTCTACCACTGTTACAACAGACACACAGACATGTGTATACATTCTGTAATATACGCATGAGAACATGCACAAGTGATTAATTGAGTGTAATTTAGCATTCTAACTGTTGTTGGAGACAAGTTGTGTTTTCTTCCATCTTTTGTTCAGCAAGCTTTGGCCCTCGGTGCTTTCTTTGAAGTTTGGGGTTTCATAGAGAAAACATTTCACACAGAATATCAAAAAGTCCCTTATCTGGACAAACACTTTGAAAACTCTTTTTCTTAGAGGAGACTGATGCTGCGAGACAAATCTTTGTTTTAGAAAGCGAGTGCACCATTCCATAATTACAACAACTCCATAACATCTCCCATACTCTCTCTCTCTCTCTCAGGTTCCCAGAAGCCTGGTGCTTTTGTTTATGAGCTCCACTGTATGATGTCTCAAGGCTGCTAATGGACTGCATTAGACAGTGAGATACTGATACTATCTTCACAATCCCCACTGAGTGTGTCAGGAGATTAAAGACAAAGAGCATCAAAGATGTAATTACAGCCCAAACATCTCAGCGATACCGTTAATTATAGTGGGGTGGCTGACACCAGACAGCTGCTAATGCCCTAAGAGAGAATCTGTGTGTGTGTGTGTGTGTGTGTGTGTGTGTGTGTGTGTGTTCTGTATCATAATGAGGAAGGGGGTTTGAATTGGTAAGGACCTGACTTTATAGTTCTTTTTGATTTTGCAGCCTTTAGTTTAACATTCACAATGTGTGAGTAGCATACACAGAATCCCTCAAGAGCACGAGTTTACACTTGCAGAAAGAGGTGCAACATTCGTTGTTGGATGGGTGTTCTGAAGTGCATCTGTCATTGGAAGAAGTTTCATGGGAACACCTCAACTGATGAATTGAATGTTTGAGCCTCAGAAGAAGTGATAAATAAATGCATGATGCCATTCGAAACAATTTCTCACATGTATCTCTTTGAATCAAGCAATCAATGACGCATCTGTGTTGGTAAGCAAAAGAGGAGATAGTTCATTATGATTTCAATTGTATGAAAAGATGATATTGTTTGTACAGTCCAATGCAATTAAATATAAAATTGCACAATTACATGTGAATAGCAATGCAAAGTGGTAATAATAAACCAACGTCTCTATAATAAACGTCTCTATGGGTTAACAGGAATGAGTGTGTGAATGAGTGTGAATGAGATTTCAATAAATAGAGTGTGTTGCCACCATATTGCTGGAAGAAGTGCCGCATTTCAAATGCTGTCACCATCCACTGTGCATGTATTTTAATATTTAATGGGTCAGAAGTCACACGAAGTCACTATCAATTAGATGAGCGCTCATAATTATGTAACACTATACAAGAAGTACTAAATTGTGCAAAAGTGAGATTTCCACACCAGGGCCATTAATCCACTGTGTAGCATGATCCTGAATTACATTTAATTACAGTAACCCCTCAGTTTTACCCCTCAGAACAGCATTCTTGGATTCAGTCTAACGCAGACTTTTCTGAGAACCGCCATGAAAAGAAAAAGAAGAAGAAGGCTGCAGCATGTAGCATGACTGCTCCATGTATTTTAGTGGTTTAAACTTTATGCATTAAACTAAGTTTAACAGGAAATTAAAGTGTTCTGGGGGCATATTTACGGTTTACACTATAAAAATATATATTTTTAAGCATTTTTGTTTTTACCAAAACACAACAATGCGTTTTTTCACTATACGCAAGTGCTCTTTAAACGTAACCTCCAAGAAAAGTGGGGGATTACTGTATAGCAATGCTTTTTAGTTGGAACTGTCTCCAATTTCACCTACTAGCTAGCATTCCCCCTGTTATGCCTGTATCCCCCTGTAATATCAACAAAACACTGAGAGGACGGACGCTAGCATATTCTTCTTCCAACTCATGTAAAGCCAACCATCACATCTGTTTAAAAATGTGATAAACATGTCCTAAGAGAAGAACACTAATTGCCAATTGTGTCAGTTAACAGATGTCCATGCTGGCTATTATTGTACTGGGTGATGGATTGAAGGGAAGCCCATCCCACCCACCAACAGGGATCAAACTTGTGATCTTACCATTCACCAAGTGATCTTCATTCAATGGTGGGCTCCCAGGGAGAAGTGTGTGGGGGCGGTAGTTGTGGGATTCAAAAACCTTCTGATCGGTGGGGCGCTTCCCTAACCACTAGGCCATTATTTGTACTGATTTTGACACAAAGAGTTTTTATTTATTGACACTCTGCAAAAAACAATAGTTTAGCGGCACTACTGTACATGTTGCTAAACAAAGAATTCCATAAGAAGGGCTTAAACACATCTACACTAAAAGTCTGCTCAAGTCGAGGTTTAAAATGACAACTAATAGCTTGGGGGTAACTAACAACACATGTTACATTTATGTGATGATTCAGAAACGAAGCTAACAACACAAATTGAACTGAAACTTTCAATAACTGAAACTTTCAACAGTGTCGAAATGTCTTTGTACATTTAATTAATGCCATTAGAGGAAGACTTTCACTGCCTCAGGAATTAGACTCACTTCATATGCTTTTGGTGAGTTTAACCGCATTTTGATGAAGGACATCTGGCCTTAATTGCAGCAATTAAGGTAGAACATCAGCACGATGTGATGCATGGTGTCAAAAGTGGAACATTGCATCCATCACTTACAGGTAGAGAAGGCAGGTTTGTCCTACAATGGGAGTTTGGTTTTGCTGTTAGGAGATGTCATATATAGTCATATATAGTATAGACGTCATATATAGTGATTTGTTTTGTCTGTCTCATTATTAGGAAAAAACTTTGTTGTGTCTTTTTAAGGCTTCTTCTTATTGTTGCTATACAGAAATATGGCGGGGACACAAGCAGATCTAGTTGGAGTGCCATTATCAAAAGAAAGTGGCATTCATGGATCAATCATGGTGTGGGGGTTGAACTAATTGTGCTTAATTTAGAGCCAACAAAAATGGACAAAACTGAACAACTAAACATGTAAACATTCTGTAAACATGACTACAGACATACAGAAAAATAATATAGAATAATACAGAATTTATACTTTTTTAATGCAAGATATAATTAAATTAAAAGAGAAACTCTCTGACAAACACATTCATTTGAATACTGGAATGGAAACTTTACATTGATTGACTATTTGTGGCAGGCCTAATTTGAACTGGTAAGCTTAAGAGAGCCTAGTACTGCTTATGCATAACTTTCAGGCCTCTGGCTTGCTCTCTCTGGTGTTTTGAGCATTATACTGTGTTTTTACACTGAGGTACGCTAAAGCCATTACCCAGTGCAGACAATAGAAAGCTGTGCCCCTTACATGAATGGGGAATGAGAGAGAAATCAGTCATCTCTGAGCTTTGACATGGTTGTGGCAGAAGAACAGAGTTATACAGCTATTGGTCACATTCTCCTCATCAGAATGGCCAATAATGAACCATGTAGCCATTGACACACTCATGACAGTTTAGTTTCAATATGAGAATCTGCAGACGTAAAAAGCTAAGGCACTTAAATGAGAGAGAGAGAGAGAGAGAGAGAGAGATACAGAGAGAGAGAGAGAGAAAAAGAGAGAGAAAGAGAGAGAGAGAGAGGCAAAGGTAGGCAAAAGCACAAATGAGGCCCTCTCATTTACAGACATACAGATGGGAACAACAACAGCCAGCCACAGATGAAAGACTTAAAAGTAGAATCAATGCATTACTGACACTCTGCCCTCCCCCCTGAGCTTATCAGAAATAATTGCCATGGACAAAGACAGCGAGAAGAACAACAAGAACAAAATCCTTTAAACAAGATTTGCAACTCAGATTAACAAATGCAGGAAAAATAAATTAAGGAACCATTACAGAAAGCACTGAAATAGTATGGCCTATTGTCCTTCTATTTTTTAATGGCTGATGATCCTCATTCAGCTGATCCTCATTTTCTACCGAATTTAACCATTCACACACACACTGTGCCTGATTGAGGTGGCCATTGTTGTGGCAAGTTTTATGGTCGTATTGCAAGAATCCAAGTGGAAAGTAAGGAAATAGGCCAATTTTGAAGCTGAGGCAAGGTTTTGAAAAGTCAAGCCCTGACATTTAAAGGGGCCACAGCCTACACTTGTCTTGTATTTGATTTTTCCCCCTAGCAGGCAGGTGTAAATCTCCTAATTTTGACTTTTGACATCACTTTATTTTACAAATTAGTATCCGAACATCATTTTAGCTATAAGGGCACTACTATTGCACACTAACATTTTTAGAGAGGCATTTTGACGTGACAGTGTGTATTGATGGACAAAAATAGTATTCATAATTCAGTTTTACGGTGAGTATTGAAAAGAATCACCCCCTTTAAAATATTCACATCTTGTTGCTTTGCAGCCTGAAATGAAGACACACACACAAATAAAAAATCCAGCTGTATTTACTCAGACATGATTGTCCAGAAAAAAATCAGAGACAGTTCACATCCCTGTTGGAACCACCTTTTGCTTTGATTACTGCCTTGAGTCTGTTGGGATACTTCTCTACCAACTTTACACATCTAGACTGTAGAATATTTGCCTGCACTTCTTTATAGAACTGTTCAAGCTCAACCTTTTTCCTCTTTCAGCCTCTGTGTGGTCAGTTTTGTTGTGTTTTGTCAGGCATTGTCAGGTTAGAAGGTGATACTGACAACCTTCTGCCAGAGGACAGTAGATTTTCTCATGAATTTGATGGTATTTTGCCAGATTCCTTTTTCCTTCTGTGCTGACTCTGCTGCAGCATCCCAGTCTCTGCTGCAAAGAAACACCCATAATAGGATGCTGCCACCTCCATGCTTTACTCTAGGTATGCTGTTCTTTGGATGGGGAACTGTATTGCGTTTCTGCCAGATTACCCATTTGGGTTGAGGCCAAATTGTCAGATTTTGATCTCATCTGACCATAGCCTTTTCCACTTGGTCTCAGAATCTTCGAGGTGTGTTTTGGCAAAGCTCATTCAAGGCATGTAGTCTTTCTTGAACAGGGTCTTTTTTCTTGGAACCCTTACATACATGCCACGCTTGTGGAGCACTTGTATTATTGTTATCACTTTGACACCATGGCCACTCTTTACCATAAATTCCTGTACCTACTTCAGGGTTGCCATAGACCTCTTGGTTGCCTCTCTAACCAGTTTCCTTCTTACTCCTCCATCTAGTTTGGAGGTATGACCTGATCAGAGGTGGGTCCCAGTAGTGCCAAACACTTTCCACTTCTTAAATAAAGACTTTACCATGCTCTTAGGGCCTGATTTGAATCCCTTAAGTTTTTTGTCACCATCTCCTGGCTTATGTCTCTCCACACATTTGTCCCTGAGATCTTTCGACACTGTTTGCATGTGCAAACAATCACAGTTGACTGTTTGCACATTCAAACAATGGCTTTATTCACAATAAACTGACAGACTGGAAACATAAGCCAAAGAAACAAAGAGCAGACAAACTGGGAACATGCTAGAAAGTAAAATCTATATTGAAACAAACAGGGTCTCCTCACAGTTGACTGACAGAGGGAACAAGGACTATCTAAGAGGGACATGATGGGAATTCCTCCTTACACCTGTGTAAGGAGGAATTACAATAGCACATGTGAAGCCACAGAAAGGAGCCAGGACAAAGGCGGAGCTGAACACCAAAACAAAACCCACGTGGCACTAAGGAAAAAACAAAAGCAGGCAGGGCAAAACAGGATGGGATGTGACAAATTAATCAAAATGATCCCAGGTGCAAGCTAATTATCTTGGTGTGCAATGGACAAGGTGATTAGTTACACCTGATTGAGTTTACAAGTAATTTCTTAGGAGACCAGTGCTCCTTTATCCATCTCAGTGATTTAAAAAACAAAATCATATCTTTCATTTTGATGTAATGAGTAAACACAGCTGGAATAATTGTTTCTTTGTGTTGGTCGTCATTTGCGGCTACCAAAAAACTAAATGTTTTGAAGACGATGATTCTTTTCCATACCTACTGTACATCTGTATTTGCAGAGATTATATTTACATGCATCACTTTTTTGTGACAATTAAAATGTGGATTCAATAGGAGCTGATTTTGCAGCTTAGTTGTAACATATAAGAGTGAATAGTGTGTTAAGATCATAACACATCAATCTATTTCATTTCTAAGAAAAGTGAAACACTTCTGTGATGCGGGCCTTTTAAAACTGGAATGATTTGCTTTCTTCATATGTGGCAATAACATAGTACTAATTCATGCAAATTAAATGATGCACTTATACAACATGAGCACCTTCAGTAGCTAGCGTTCTTTGTTCATATGCAACGCCAAAAATGAGTCATAAAATTGAACTATTTGACATGAATATGGTATCATTAAAGAATTTATCTGTAACTAGCTTCATTCTTTGTGCAAAATTGGCTAATTAACACTTCATAATCACTCAAGACAGTCCTGATGTGTTAGGGCTATCAGGAATCTCCTGGTACACACTGACAGCTTGTGTTAGGCCTGAATTGATGAGGGCCATTTTTAATGCTTTCGCTCTCAAGCAGTACGTAACAACACTAAATTATCAGGCCAGACAAGAGCCATGGGAGAGGCAGGTAGATAAATAGGGGAGGGCGAGCGGAGGAAAGGTACACTGCTCAAATCAATAACAAAGATATGGCTAAAATCAATGTTCATTCACAGTGGTAACTGCTAGACAGCACTATCATTTCAGTGGCTGAAGCATGACCCTCCAGATTCAAACATCAACAATGTGAAATCCCATTAGCGGTCAGGGCAGCGGTGTGATGGCAGATGGAGTTGCGCCATTATGGCTTGTGTAGTGAGCCGGCCTGCAGACGTGTACAGAGCCGGTGGTGGGATTTTTCCCAGCACACCTTCAGGATAAAGGGATTCGTTCAAACAAGATTCTTGGACGTAATCTATGATGCTTACACTGTGTGATTCATTTGGAATGAAGTACCACGGCTGCTTAGTTCCTCCAAATTACCTGAGAGTTAGGATTCAAAGGTCAGAGCCAAAATGTTCTTGTCAGCTTTACTTAAACATGTAATCTAGTCAGGCAGGCTTCTGTCTTGTCAGAGTGTCAAGTGGGTTTCATGGCTCAGTGTGACCAAGAATGTCCTGTTGTGGCAGGACAAGGCCATTTCACAGACATACAAACAAACCACAAACGGGACAGGTGATCAAAACAAGGTAGCAACACACTACTATATCAGGGATTCCCAAACATGTGGTTGCTTGAGCTAGAAATGGGGTCGTACACTGTGAACAGGAGGACTCTGCAAAAGTAAAGTGAAATATTTCTCTGCATTTAAGCCATTCACCAAGTGAAGCCATTAACTAATGTTTTAATAATGTAGTATATTTTTCTGAAAATGGAGAACTTCAAAATGCCTGCTTTCATCTCATGCATTACCAGTTACATTTTTGAATATCATTTTATTGCAGATCTCATTACTCTTCTGAAACTTTTTTCATATTGTTATGAGTTTTTACATGGCAAATACTGTCCTAATTCCATTTTTAAACCTCTGTTGATACTTTCAAAAGGTTGGACAACTGTTCAAATTTCTGTTGCATTCAAAATGCAATCTGGGTCTCAGACTGGACAGATAAACCCCTTTGAAATGAAGTTGGGCTTTATGGCAAAACAATATCATAATACTTAAAAAAAAAAACGATATCCGTTCATCTTTAGTTTTTCAAAGAAACAGGGAAAAATACACTAACGAAAGGGTGGGCAATATGGCACATAGTAAGTGTCTGCAGTCTGTATACCTCTGCTTGTTGTTGCATTACTGTAAGGTCAGTTTGAACAGGACTGCTATTACTGTGGGGGCCCTGCATTAAGCACATTTCAGGAAGCAATTCTCTCCGAATTATTACTTATCAGATTTGTAAACACTATGAATATAACAGATTGGCACTGGATTAAAATGGCAGATCTTGTGAGCAATCATTTAAATGACAGTGTCTCCTCAGGGAAAAGTGAACCAGCTCCAGCAGGGCTATAGAGTCTCTGCAACAGCAGTCAGTCTGCATGTTCATTCTCCAACATTACCGCTCATCTAAAAGTAATTTCAAAGCAGTCTAGACTTCAGATATTCTCTGCTTTGTCACAGTCAGTGACCATGAAATGCACAGCTAACCATGCGTAAAGGTAATTACACTCGTACAAAAAAGTTACAGATGATACCCAGTATTTAAATGTTTTTCCTTAAAAATTGAAATCCACAGATCACAAGTAGTTACTGCATTTCTACTACAAATCTACAAACAGTGCTTGATGACACACTGTTTTATATCTACAAACAGTTGAACACACTCACACACACACACACAAACATACACACACATATCTAACCTGCACAGCACATATATTCGAACAAGCAATAAAAAAGAAAATTTTATCAAAAATTGAGGCTAGCTGGTGCCACCTCACCCCTTTATTGTCCATGTCAACATCCCAATTAAAACATTGTTTAATGAAACCAAGAACAAATGAAACTGTCTAGCGAATCTGGGCTTTATATTCACATACAAAACTCGAAGTTAGGAAGTTGTGAAATTCTGTATCTTTAGAGGTTTCCCAACATGGAAACAATATGAGCAATATCAGCAGTTGCATGGGACCCCTGAGACACAAGGGGCCCTGACACTATATTTTTTATTGTCTATCTCTACAGTAAACATGGTGTCAGCAAACATGCCATTGTTGATGGCTTTTCTGACATATTTTTATTTCATTGCATTGTGGGGCTTTTTTATTATTTATTATTTTTTATGTTGTTAGCATTGTTATTAGCATTTATGAAACTTTTGGATAAGTTGCTCCCTAAGCAAGGAGACAAAGTTAGGAGACAAACTGAGAAAAAAGTCTAAGAGTTTTCCAGTCAACACTGCCCATACGCAATCACCTCTGTGTTAAAAGACTGCTTTGAGCAGCTGAAGCACCTGTATTCACCTGAACTAACACCACTCCCTCATACGGCACAAATCTGCGCAGGCTTGAGCTGCATATGAAGATGAAGCTGTGATCGACAGTCACTCATAACTCTAGCCAAGGCTGAACTGCACAGACTTTTCCAAAAGTGCTAACTCAGACTTTACCTGCAAGAGTGCAAAAGTGAAGACTGAAAGATATTTTCTATGCAGAACACCTTCACGTTCTGAATGCAAATGCTTGCTGAGAGATGATTTAACTAACTGACTTTTACACTTGCTGTAGTCGCTCACCTGCCGTAGTTGAAGAGTCGGCTGCCCCAGTGCGAATGCTCTCCTATGGGACCTGCATGGAAGAAGCAGGAGTCCGTCCCATCAAAATAGTTCAGGCCATCCTCCGTGTTGCTGGAGGCGTGGCTGTGGACCAGGTCCAGCAGGACAGTGATGCCCAGAGAGTGGGCCTCATCCATTAGAGCCTTCAGGTCATCCGGAGTACCAAAACGACTACAAACACACAAAGCACAGCATGTTTGCAGGAGTTCTTCACCAGCAGCAGTAGGTTTAGTCACTCAAACCTATATGAGATCTTCACTTCAGTTCCTCCATCTTTTCTCTCTAACTCATCTATCTTTCTTTCTTTCTTTCTCTGTCACTCTCCTCTTTCTTTTTTTTTTTTTTTTTTTCTTGGTCTTTCTCTCTAACCTCCCTATGTTTGATCTCTTATTCTCGCTCCTTTCTTTCTTGTCTTTCTTGCACTGTTGTCTAAAAAGACTTCACACAGACTCTGACCGTGTCCTAAAACACAATGACAAGTCTGTCATGTGGACAAGAGCAGGAAGGGAGATGAGAGACACTTTGGTTGACTATTGACTTCTAGAGTTTATTCGCAACATTAGCGCCAAAGCTCCAGCGCTAAACTAAAGCAGTAAAACTTGGACACCAAACATGTCGGGGCTAATCGATTGCATCTGGGCTAAGTGGAAAATTGTGTGCATTTGATTTTTCACTGAACCATTCCTTGAATCTACTTAGAAAGAAAATATAGATCTAGGTTCCCTGGGGCTTTAAATATAAGTTTCATAACAGTGACAGGATAATTCATAGCAGTCACTGAATAATACTTTTTAAGCTTAATAACCTTTGAGCTTAACAACAGGGGGAAACACACTCAGAAATCAAAGAACAATGAAACAATGTGAGGAAATAAATACCCCAAGAGTAAATCCAACAAAAATTAAAATGACAATATTGATTTGAACCCAAGATTTCATTGCAGAATTTAAATTCTGATCCATACATGTTCTGTAAGGATTGCAATATACCAGGTGTAGCCACAGTGTATGTCTGAGTGCCAAGCAGCTATGTGAGAAACAAACCCTTCATCAGTCTCAAGCATTCAAAGCTACATCCTCTTGATTACTTCTTTTGTAGCACAACAAGGTAAACTATGATCAACCATGAACATAAACTACACGAACCAAAATATTGGGACGCCTGACCATTACACCAACAGGGACTTTAATGACATTCCATTCAAATAAATGGACTTCAAAATAAAGTGGGACCCCTTTGCAGTTATAACAGCTTCCACTCTTCTTGGAAGGTTTTCCTCAAGATTTTGGAGTTTCTGTGGGAATTGGAGGAGGTCAGGCTAAAGTGTTGGATGGGGTTGAGGTCAGGACTCTATGGGCTAGTCAAGTTCCTCCACACTGAACTCCTCCAGCCATGTCATTATGGAGTTTGCTTTGTGCACTGAAACACAATCATGCTGGAATAAAAAAGTTGGGAGCAAGGCATCCAAAATGTCTTGTTAAACTGAAGCATTAAGATTACAGTTCATGGGGTCTTGCACAAAGTCTGAAAAATATTTTGTCCATTTTGTGTAACAGTCAATGAGGGGAGTATGTGGGTTTTATCATGAGAAAATTAATGATAGCTGACATTTCTCCACAACCAGAGAAATTATAATGCCATCCTAAGGGGATGCTGCATTTTACTAAATAGTGAATGTGTGTATATGTGTGTCCCTCTCACTGCAATAAGTTCCTCCCCTCAGAAAGTTGCAGTGCTACAGAGAAAGTGTCTTTGTCAGCAGGATGTAATGGAGAAATGCTCACAGGGGACAGCAGAGGGGAGGCTAAACTCTGTAGCAGGGATGAATACTGCTCCACTGAGGAGCTTCAAGTGAGCACAGTGAGAGATGAGCGAGGAACAGTGCCTTATCAGCATGATCAATGCTCACTGGGATCAGTATCGGACCAAACTCCCTTATACACTCTCCACACAGTCTCCACACACTCTCCACACACTCCCCACACAGGTATTGGATCTGCTTCTCCCAGCAGGAAAGAGAAAGGAAATTCTGTCCCTTCCTTTAGTCTCTCACTGTTTCTTTTTGTCCCCATCACTTCCTTCTTCCTGTGTCTTTTCTTGTTACTCTCAATCCTCCTTAGATTCGCCCGACATCTCCTCTCTCCTTCATTTCTTTCTTTCTGTCTTTCCTTCTTTTGTTCTTTCTTTTTTCTTTCTTAGTCTTTCTCTCTAACCTCTTGTTCTCTCCATTTTCTTTCTCTTCTCTTTCTTGCCCTTTCATGTCTCACACCCTTTCTCTCTTGTCTCTACATTTTATTTGATTCTAACTGTCTTTCTCCCTCTCCTCTTCCTTTACCCATTTCTTTTCTCTCATTCTTGTTGCTTTTTCTCTTCCTTGTCTCTCTCTCGCTCTGTCTCTCTCATCATCTTTCTTTCCCATCATCTTTCTCTCAAACTCTCTGCTCCTTTCTCGCTTTCTTTCCTTTAATCCCCCCTTCTCATCCTCTTGCGAGCAGTTTTAAATGTGTGCGAGTGATCAATCAAGAGTGAAATGACTCTGTATACATAACACACTATCTCTCCTCCACTAGGGTGGCTCTGGCAGCTCAGCGCACAGAAGAAGAAATAAAAATTCCCAATGAGTCTGTCATATTTTATTAGGCTGAGAAGGCCACTCACTCTCCTCATCCAAATGCGCCATTTTCTTTCATGAGGGTTTATTTATTTTGGAGGCCCAATTCTATTTCTTTTTTCGCTATTGTTATTTATCTGGGCTCTCTTCTATTTGTGGATTAACTGCAAATGTGTTTACTGTAAGATTACTGCCCTTGTCAGACTGGCTCATCCTGATTCAGTGGCTGGCACCATGCATCGCGCTCCGCTGCTGTGGTCGAAAAACACTCCAGCACACACCCAGGTTCGAGCGTAAAATGAAAAGCATTTAGTTATTGTCACACACTCACACTACCAGGCCCTTTAGAAATAACAGCAATAAATAAAATGTCAGCAGGCCACGGCATGGGGGACTAATGTGTTTTGGTGGGAAGAGAGAGACGCATGCAGATGGAATCAGTGTAGCTCTGAGGCCCTGAGGTGAGAATAATTACGTTTAAAGCTACAATCAGTGGGATTTTCAGAGCTAAGCCAAGGTTACCCTCCCTTCGTTTGCATATAACGCGGCTTCACTGGGGGCGAGAAATGTAGATCAGTATCACTTTATGGATTAATAGTTGCCATTCAATTTGTTCCGTACGAGCATCTGCAACAAGACACAGCAGAAATATTCTATCTATGGCAACCACACAGCTGTTAAATATTCCTACAGTATACTGGGAGCATCTCAGAAATATCTGCTATTAATCCAGTCACATCCAACAACTACACGTAACGCGATAAGGGAAAACACCACTGGATTTTACCTACTTGCTCTGGTTTAACCCTCAGAGGCCCAAGTATTGCCTTTGTTTGTGTAGTTTCATTCCTTTTTCCTTTTATACTGCTTCTAAGAAGGTACTCAATAAAAATAAAATTGCACCATGGGTTTAAAATTGAAATTTCCTGATGAAAAAAGGTGTATGAGTTCACTATTGTAAATACAAATTATACATTGTTATAAATATTTTAAACTGCAGTATGAATTTATATGCTGTAAATATAGCTATAAATAAAACATCTATTCCAACTCATAAAGGCCTTGATAATTACCTGATGAACAAGATCTGGTACTGTAAAATACAAAGTGGTTCAAATTGAGGCCCATGGTTGCAGTTTTGCATCATTTACAAGAATGTCCTTTAACTTGTTTATGTAAATCCTTCATTGATTTATTGTGTTCTTAACACACAATAATAATGAAGGAAAATATTACAGCTTAAATACTGAATTTAGAGGAATTTGACTTTAGAATCCTGTGCAATTCAACATATTAAACTTGACTAAACTACTAGTGACTTTAATGCAGTTTAGAGTGATGACTGTTGGGGTTGGTTGTTTCAGTGTCGTTCAGAAATGGGCTTTTAACTTTGAAATGCTGTAAATCAGGATGGCCAGTGTTATCTAGAAATGGTTGCTGTGTCAGCAGATCTTCATTCCAGTCAAGCACCTGATCCTACTCTTTTAATCAGCTGGGCTCTATTTTTAAACAGCTGACCAGTTTTGTTGAGCTGAAAACCTGCAGCCACTCTTGTCCTTTGCAGGTGAGATGGGAGACCCTGATTTAAACAATGATTCTAATTTTGCAAAAATAGTCTCAGTCAGTATTAAAGTCATTACATTTTAGATACTTGCACCATTATTAATATCTAAAAGTACCTGGTCAAATTTAGTTTTTTTGTTGTTTTGTTTAAAAAAGCAGTTGATTCATACAGTAAGACTACATTTATTTAATCTAAGTAATTAAGTTAAAAGCCATTTTAGTGATGCTATTTGATAATATATAATAATACATTTCCATTAATACATTACATCTATGCTCAGAAAATGGTGAGAACTCGAAATAATGGAAATGCATCAATTTCAATGTAAACTTTAACAGAAGTGCGGACTTAAGATGATTTGTCAGACTAAAGTCATAAATCTGTTGACTTAAGACTACACTATACTTACACTTCGACATTCACTCTGATTTGAGAGCCACATAAATTGATTTTGCAATGGGAAGTTCATTTCAATGAACCAGTTATTTCAAACTACTCTTTAAATTGTCTTGTCTGAGTTGAACACACATTTTAATATGCTTTTGTCAGCAAATTCGGATGTCCTTTACTTTTTTTGTTTTGGAGGTTAAGAAAGCTTCAAATCTATTAGCCTTTAATCAGCGCATTATCTCCAGTTTTACTGTAAATTACTATTACTGCCTTCCAGGTGTTTAGCAATTAGCAACCAGAGAAATTAGTAGGGTGTGGTTGAAGCTTGAATTGGGCTCCTATGTCACACTGTTACCGAAGTTAGCGGCTCTGCCACCGGAGTTAGGGGCCCGGCTATCGGGGATAGACTCGGGGTGCTGCTACAGGGTTTAGCCTCGGGGCTGCTACCTGGCTTGTAGTAGTGTTTTTGGCTGCCTATTTTAATTTTAGTTTTAGTCTAGTCTTTGCGTCAAGCTGTCATTTTAGTCTTTATTAGTCTTAGTCACGTCCAAACTCTTTTAGTCTAGTCAAATTTCAGTCGACTAAAAGTCTGAGCATTTTAATCTTATTTTAGTCAGAATTATCCACAACTATTTTTGTCTAGTTTTAGTCAATGAAAGTTGCATTTTAGTCTCCTTTTTAGTGATGCAATTTTATTTAACCCAGTATACTATACAATATAGTATAAGTACCTAGTAGAACAGACCAAATCTAAATTTCCTTTTAGTCAAACCTATTTCACAATTCAAACAAGGTTCTCTTATTATTATATTATTGTAACCTTATAGACTCAAGAATACTGTCCATCCATTCCAGACACGGAGACACTCTGATTTGAATTTATGACATTTATTTTGCCAACCAACCATGTTAGAACTTAGAAGTATATACACATGCATTTAAATTAATTCAATAAATAAAATAACACCACATCACTAAAAAGCGCAAATAAAATGAAAATGTGTGTATATTGCCATAAAACCCACATTTGTAAAATCTGCTAAAAGTCTTCACCTTCAGTGTGTCGGCCTGAATATTTTTTTAAAAATTCCTGAACAAACATATTCTACACAGCTAAATTAGAACAATTTAGGATCAGCTTTTATTGCATGGATAAGGGAAAGGCTGCTTAGCAAAATGCATGTGTGTGTGTGTGTGTGTGTGTTTGCGTGCGTGCGTGCGTGTGTGAGAGAGAGAGACTTTGTGTGTGTATGTCATTTCTCTCTCCCTGGCACTATATTGCCCCTCCGTCCCAATACTTTTACGCGCTCTAGATTTAATTCGCAGTGCTGCTCCATGGTGGGATTGGGACATAATGCCGTTCGACTCTAAGGTCGAGCGTCCCAATACTTTTGTCTCTGCTCCCTATCGTACAGGAAATAACGTCTCGTCTCGTTTTAGTCAATGAACATGAAGAGACTTTTTAGTGTAGTTTTTATTTTGTAAGCCACATTTAGTCTCGTTCTTATTCGTCAACAATATTACAGGATATATTCGTTTCGTTATCGTCACATGACCAGCATTTACGTTGCGTCTCGTCTCATTTTAGTCACGTGATAAATGTTCGTTGACAACGATATTTAGTCATAATTTTCGTTAACGAAAGCAACACTACTGGCTTGGAGCCTTGGCAGCTTGCCCGGGACGCTGGGGCCTTGGCACTGGCACTGGGCACTGGAGCCTCGGCTCTGCTACAGGCTCCATGGTGGCTTGGCTCTCTCGCTCGGGAGCTTGGCTCTGGAGCGCAGGTGCTTGGCTCCAGCTTGCACGTGACCAGGACAGTGACTGACTCGCTAATGCTGCAGGGTCCTTGGACCCTTACCTGCCTGATCAGATCATGGAGGTTAGATGTCTGGCTCGTGAGAATCTCCGTCAGCTCCTTCATCAGGCGCGGTTGTACCGCCAAGCACTGCTGGAGCATGTTCTCAGCTATGGGCTGGCTAGGCCAAGTTGCTTCTTCTGGTGGCACTTTTTGCCATGTAGGAGGCGAGGGCAGTGACTCAAGTGGCCACATCTGAGGTGGCCACAACTGAGGTTGCTGTTCTTGCCAGAGGGCTCACCACACGGCCCTGGAAGGAGAGTGCCTGAGGAAGTCACAGACTTCTTGGGCACCCCGTGAGTGGGTTGAGGACGCGAGTGTCACGAACCACCCTGCGTCCTATGTATCTGACTCGCAGATCTCCTGCCTTGCCTTTCAGTGAGTCACCAGCTCGTCTCACTCTCGATCAACCCATAACTCCAGGGGCTCATCACCCAGTCTGCTGCGCCTTGACTGGTTGGTTCATCTGTCACGAATTCCCTTTCCCCAAACACTGAGGACAAACGCATATGCAGACTTCCATTCTTAAATCCTTTACTTCAATACCAAAAGGCATGAGGGTCAGAACAAGATATAAAACTGCAGCCAAAATGGAAAACAGGAAGCAGGAAACAAACAACTACAGTCGTGGCCAAAAGTTTTGAGAATTACATAAATATGGGAAATTGGAAAAGTTGCTGCTGAGGTTTTTATAATAGCAATTTGCATATACTCCAGAATGTTATGAAGAGTGATCAGATGAATTGCATAGTCCTTCTTTGCCATGAAAATTAACTTAAAAATCTCGAAAAAAACTTTCCACTGCATTTCATTGCTGTCATTAAAGGACCTGCTGAGATCATTTCAGTATTCGTCTTGTTAACTCAGGTGAGAATGTTGACGAGCACAAGGCTGGAGATCATTATGTCAGGCTGATTGGGTTAGAAT
>JBBJLR010000037.1:5900388-5922171 GCA_037577145.1 Brachypetersius gabonensis
CCTTTGTAATAAACATCCAGCAAATGGAACCTGCCTGCTTGCGCTTCACCTCACTTCCCCGAGCACCCGACATGACAATATTCTGTAACTGGTCTTTTTCTCTGACCATTCTCCACACTGTGGCTACTGACAAAATTGTTTTGCAACCTCTTCCAGGCTGATTTGAAATTCAGATTTGTGCCCAGCTAGTGTAGTTGGTAGAGCATGAGACTGGTGGCAGCCCACTGCTTAGCTTG
Source organism: Brachypetersius gabonensis (assembly GCA_037577145.1). Classification (NCBI taxonomy): domain Eukaryota; kingdom Metazoa; phylum Chordata; class Actinopteri; order Characiformes; family Alestidae; genus Brachypetersius; species Brachypetersius gabonensis. The sequence goes on from JBBJLR010000037.1 coordinate 5,900,625, forward strand.
GTGAATGAGTTAAATGCGGTGAAAGAATTTCACATTGTGCACTACTTTGTCCACTTTACTTTTACTTTAATGGTTGCTCTGTTTTGCTCTGTTTGAAACATGATTACGAGTATGAACTTTTGTCGAGTAGCCCATCTTCATTCGCCGCCCCCGCCCCCATTCCGAAACACAGCGCTTTTAGCCAATGCTAACCTCAAGGCTCTACTAGGCTAATAATGCTAGCGTTTAGGTCATCACATAGCCAGTGCAGATAAATCGCTATTTTTACACTTTACCTCATGCTTCATTTCTAGAATTCTGGGGGCCATGATACTTAAAAAGTGCTCAGGTAATTACCTGCAGGGAATTTTCCGGTCACCGCCATCTTGAAATTAAGGCACAATAAGTCTATTGACGAGTATGAACAAACAGGTAGGACAGGGCAACAGATTGCTAAATGAATTCCGTGGAAATGTGTGGACTTGTCAACTTCTGTTCCATCAACTCCAGTCTACAACTAATGAGTGTATTCACGTGACTAATCTGCTGTAGTTTCATTCGTGCTCATCAGTCGACTTATCATGCCTTAGTTTCAAGATGGCGGTGACCAGAAAATTCCCTGATGGTACTGTCTGTATAAACTCTCTTTTTAATAAACTACCTGTGCACTTTCAGATTTTTCAAGGTCTAGTTTTAAATGTCAGGGCCCTCAGAATTCTAGAAATGAAGTGCTGAGCTACTTTGAACCTTCTTAATGGTGTAAATTTATCTGCACTGGCTATGTGATGCTCCAAGCGCTAGCATTATTATCCTAGTAGAGCCTTGAGGTTAGCATCGGCTAAAAGCACTGTGTTTCAGAATGCGGGCGGGCGAATGAAGGTGGGCTATTCGTTATCATTTTTCAATACACCCCAGGTCCATTTCACACCGACCTTCTCCTTTAAGCTGAACAGCTATTCTCTTGATTTATTCAACACAATTTTGCTTAACTGCAAAGGAGTCTTTCTCTTGAATACGTTCCATGGATGACAAAGGGATTTGGACCTTGTGTCACTTATATACCCTACGACTGTTTAAAAGTTTTTATATAAAGTTAATTTTTATGAGGATTCAGTCATCCATAGCAAGGATGCCAATACGTCTGGAGGGAACTGTGTGCAAATAAATTGTTTTTGCAATATACCAAAAACAGTTCTGCTTTCCATGAAATTGGTCCTTTAAGGCCACACTATTCCTCTTGTGCTCCTGAGCCTTTCTCTCATGCTCACTTTCATGCTTTTTTTTCACCTCACATCTTCTCTTTCTCTCTTGTCCATTCTCTCTATCTCTCTCTCTCTCTCTCACTATAGGTGCTGTTGCTGTGGTTGTGGCTCATGCCGTGTTTCAGGGAGCTCTCAATTAGCTCACAGAGGAGCGCTAAAGCTGGCCAGCGGCACGCCGCTCTTTCAGAGCAGACCCAGGCTAATCATCAGGCTTTACACCAGCTCCCTGAAGGATTTGCACAAACGCAGCCTGGGAAAGAACAGCTTTCTCACGCAGGGCAGAGACAGAGGGCTGCAACGAGGGCATGACTGCTACAGGCAGCTTTAGACCTTTGGGACTAAGACTGCTGAGAGACACTGATTCCACAACTTCCGGGACTGAGTGTCAGGGTGTGTATGAGAGTATTTGTAATAGGTGCTCTGCTCTTTGAAGACCGCGACTCAGAAGGGCAGAGGAGAAGGCTTTGTGGCCAGAAAACTGCAGTCGCATGAAACACAGGGGATTCTGCTGGTATGGCTAAGACTAAAGAGCTCCAGTGACAGAAAACAAATGTGCCAGAAATGCTGTTTTGACTATTAATAACAGTATAAAACAGCATGTAATAACATTTCTGCTAAACAGAAATGGTAAGGGTGTGTCCCTGCAAGGGAGTTGCCCCTGCAATCAGAAGACCATGGGTTCAAATCCCAGGACTTTTTGGTATTGGGGTATAGAGTTTAATTGAGACACAGCTTAGCTTGTATTATAATAATAATAATAATAATAATAATAATAATAATAATAATAATAATAATAATAATAATCATAGTAATAATAGTAATAGTAATAATATAATGCTGTTAGTTCCTCACAATGTGATTGGCTAATAAGTACCACTTAACTTGCTTATAACTTAACACCAATAAGCTTAGTACTGTGAGTTATGTAAATCTCTCTTAAAGACGTTTAGCCTGTAAATCATATGTTTCTTGTATTAATACTTAGAGTGTAGTTCAGCCTTATTTCTCCTTGTGCCAAACTCAGCACACATATTATCCTGAGAAGTGGTAGTGGATCAAATGTCCTTGTGAAGGTGCTTGAAGGTTATGTGCTTAACAACCTTTTTTGGATGTGCTATTTTGAGCAGCTACCTGCTTCCCTCTAAAGCCCATGACTACACAACAGAAACAGTGTGGCCCTCCACATGCACACAAAAAAATTTGAAATTTATATGTGCCTGTATGGGGCAGTTGGTGACATAGTGGTTAGGAGTTGCTCCTGTGTTAAGAAGGTTTTGGGTTCAAATCCTAGGTCTGCTAGTGGCACCACTGAGGTACCCTTGAGCAAGGTACCATCCCTGGATGCTGTGTCCCTGGCTGTCCGCTGTGGTGAATGGGATAAATACATAGAACAATTTTGTGCTGTTTACGCTTGGTTCTGTGTTCACGTATGACACTTTACACACTTACACATGGTGGCCCTTCCTTGCTTTGCATCCTTTCTTTGCAAATTAGTGACCTAAATACATCCCTTTAAAATGCAGAGTGAATGCAGGTAATTTGTAATACAGACGTCAGTCATGTGCTATAATTAAAAAAAGTCTTTCTCATCCTTCCTTGATTAAAAAGCTTGAGATTCAATCATTGCCTTTATTAGCGTATGATGTATTCGTTTTGTGTCGCACCATATTTTATTTAATAGTTTTGAGGTTTTTTTCTTCCCAGTCACATGATAGTATGGGAGGGCTACTGAAGCGAACCACCATATTTCAGCCTCTAATTCAACCTCACTGGACAACACAATGCACTTTTAGGAGAACACTAACTCTTTATTCTGTTGCAAAAGCTAATATACACCTGCTCTGGCTAGCATTGTGCAGGATATCATCTCTCTACGCACACAGAGAGCGCGAAGTCAGTTGTGCTGTTACAAAATCTGGGCAAGTCTAATATCACCTTGTAAAGGTCTGTATTTGCCAGACATTTTCAGACATAATCACTCAATCTAGGGTTTTCATGAGGCTGTTAACAGCTAATGTTGAAACATCTACACTATTAATGGTGTCCTCAGTGGTTTTAGCTGTGTTTTATCTATGAGAAGATGGATGAGTTGATATTTCTGGACGTATGAGAAGAACTAAAGTTGATGGTTGCATCAGAATTTTAAACATTCTAACACAGTGTTCAAATGGGACCATGTTATAGCCACTACAACAAAACCTACCGGTGGAGCTGTACCTTATTTTAAGGTGCTAGTACTAACAAGACTAACCCTGGACTGTTTTCTAGTTTTACGATAAAACGTCAGCCTCAATGTCCTCCAGAACTTGGTGCAGTATGTAAATAGTCATGTTACTCTGTCCTGGCAAATCCAGTAAGGATTAATTCATTTTTATTAAAAATCTGTAAGCTGATAATACATTTTATAAATATGAATAAAATGACATTTAAAAGTCATCCAAGGATGATGAGTTTATGTTTCACTAACATGTCCATGTGCACATACTTGTAGATCCCTGGATTGAGCAGACTTGTCCTTGAGCACAGCTCTGGCCTGGCCAACAATGCTATGCCTTCATTGAAATTCACTGGGTGTATGACACCTGGAGCAACAGGTACCAATAGGTATCATGTAAACAAGGCAAAACCGTGGAGAAAGAGAAACACTCACAGCGAGTGAAACAATAAAATATTAAATTGTAACCAAAAAAAACACAGAATTCAAACGAAAGGCTAGTAGGATTCCCCCAGAGCAGATTTTGTGCTGTATATTGTTTAGAAAAAGGCTCGAGGTGAGAACAGAATACGTCAGTATCATGTTTTTTTCATGCATCTCATCTTTCCTCTCTCTCTCCCTCCTGCCATCTTTCACTCACTCTTTATCTCTTTTGCTACGGTGGGACTATGGGGCTGCTTGAAGGAAAAGCAAAGGTAAGTCTGTGTATGTCATTTGATCAAAGCTTCTGTACATAATGTGCCTTGCATCCACCCACATGCACTGTGGAAGACTCGAATGTACAGTGTATCAACAAACTCAACCTGCATTGCACAGACACACGTATTGACCGAGATCATTCGGAAACACTAATCAATTACTAAACTAAAGATGCCAACAAGGTATCTTTGAATGCAATCAACGATAGGAGGAATCATTTGTAATTTCCTAAAAATGACAATAGTTTCTTTAAAACCATCATGCTCAAACAGGTCCTCAGGTCCTTGCAGATGTTCTACATTTTTGTCATTTCCCAATTCACAATACATTAGTGCAAACTGTGTTCCATCTGCGCAGTTTTGAGAGCTTATTGCTGTAGTAACCATTTTCTGTAACTGATATAAGCAAAAACCACTTTCAAAGTTAACACTAGAACAGCGGCTAACTAGCTATACCTATAATGGCTGCGTGCATCAATTAATGCAGTGCTCAGTTTTGCACAAGACACTTTCTGATGTGACCGCTGTTGCAGTATGTTCGGGCGTTTAGTCCTGCAGCCTCCCGGCACACATCCACGTTGCAGCCAGTCATACAGCGCTAGTCGCCGAATCAGAATCGCATTTATTGGAATATGTGAGTTACACATACAATGAATTTGATTCTGGTCAAGGGTGTCTCTCAAGCACAACAATATAAAACAACAACAATGTAAAAATATGTGTGTTCACGCGCCTACACCACACCCATATGACTCTTACAGAGCATGCTTGCTGCTCCAATAGGCCAATAGACGCAATTCTTATTCTGAACCAGATGAAATTATGTCAGTTGATGCTGTCAGCCATTCTAGTGTTAAAGAACATCCACACAATGTAAAGGTACCAAAGGTGTTTCTAAGAACTTTACGTTCAAGCCGAGAACCATTTAGGAATCTGGCATTACAGCTCATCAAGTGCACTAATTTAGATTAGATTTCAAATTACACTCAAATGCAATATTAGACTTTAGAATATGTTATCTAAATATGATTGGATTATTTGATTTGACTTATTGGAGTAGCTGGTGGCCTAGTAGTTAGGGAGATGTCTCTGTGATCAGAAGGTTGTGAGTTGGAATCACAGGACTGTCAGTGGCACCACTGAGGTACCCTTGAGCAAGGTTCAGCCACCTGGACTGTCCACTGCTTCACTTGGTGAATGGGTTAAATTCAGAGAAAGTATTTCACACTGTTCACACTGTGTACTGTGGTGTCTTCACACCTATCACCAGACATGCAAGATGAGCAAACATTCGGTGAAGAGAGAGATGAGCTACTACAACTCGTCCTCCGTCATTTACCCTTCCCACATGGCAGCACCGCAAAAGGCCCTGTACACGATCAGTATAAACATGAATATTCAGTTTAAATAACAGCTTTCTCTCATCAGCAGGCGCAGAACACATCATAAAGGTTAGCAGCCCAAGACAAGAGGCAGTTTCCTTGGCAACAATTAACAGCATGCACTTTGATTCATGGATTCCTCACCAAACCATGGCAGCAAAAGAGATGATACACACCATATGTAAAGCAAAAGTATCAAGACATCTTATGATTCCAATATTTCTTTTTAAATTAAAAGTGTGAATAAGGAGTTGGCCTCTAGTTTGCTGCAGTAACAGCCTCTGTTTCTCTGGGACACCTTTAAGAGAGGTGATAGAACTTTTCACTAAGACGCATCATTAGTAAAGTCAGGCAATGATGATTGGTTGCATCTGAATGTGGTTATGTACACCGTATGTCCAAAAGTATCCAGAAAACTACTTATCCCACATTATTTTTCCAAAATAAAGAGTATCACTTGAATAGAGCCGTGCTTTGCTGCAATAACTGCTTCTACTCTTCAAGGAAGGGCTACACCAGACGGTGGAATGTTGGAAAGGTCAGGCACTGATATTCATCTGGATCACAAACGTCACGATATTTCACCTCAAGAGTATTTGAAAGTGCTTTCTCACTCAGTTCTACTGTCTGACATCACTCCAGTCAACACTTGTGACCTTTGATTTCTGTGTGCCTACTCCAGAACCTCCTATTTCTATCACTGGTGTTGAGATTACAAAGCTCTATTTCTACAACTGAGCACTTGTGGCAAAAGTGAAAAGAGTGCTACTTGTGGACATACACTACATGGACAAAAGTATTGGGACACAGTTTGGGGAAGAACCTTTTCTATTCCAGAATGTACCTCAGTGCACAAAGCAAGCTCCAGATAAACATGGCTGGGTGAGTCAAGTGTGGAAGACCTTGACTGGTCCATGCAGAGCCCTGACCCCATCCAACACTTTTGGAATGAACTGAAATGAGATTGTGAGCCAGACCTTCTCCTCCAACATCAGTGCTCTCCTCCAATGCTTTACAGAATGAATGGGCACAGATTCTTACAGAAACGCCAAAGTCTTCCAAGAAGAGTGGAAGCTGTTATAGCTGCAAAGTAGGGAAATTAAAGTTTTTTTTTTATCAGAAACACTTTTCAAATCAATTATAGTTAGAATGGTGATTCATTCAGAACAGCTGAGACACAAACATGATGGTGGCATGGTGAAACATTACTGGCATTTTTAAAACACCGATGATAGGTTGAAAAAAGTCCAGGCATTAGTGATCCTGTGGTCAGAAACTAGCCATTTATGCAGAACTAGAGGATGACTAATAGCCCATCAAGAATGTGATAATGAGCTGTAGCCTCTAAAAGTACACCAATAAGGGGAATCGACAAGATTCAGTTGAGAATTAAGGGTACTTACTAAAATCTCCAGTCAGGAAGAGAGCGTGGGCACCAGGAGACCACTCCTTAAAGAGCAGTCCACCACCAGGCCTCCTCTGTACCCCGTACGACTTATAGCTATGAGTAAATTGATCAAAGCCTCCCTCAGACTCCTCCAACTGAGCGAGACGCTCTTCAAACAGCCTGTACCTAGAGAGAAATAAAGAGAGACAGACAGTGAAAGAAAGATCTGCGGTTCAACTCTCTTCCTGCATGTATTCCACACAGCTGTACCAAGAGAGGAGCTACAGGAAAAAGCTACTTTCATAAAGTATTCTCTGCTACTGCAAAAGAGCTCCAGACAGTTCCTTTCATTTCAGAACAGTCATAGCCCAAAACTTCACACCAGGCAAAGACTAAGACTACTGTAAGATTACAGGGTTAAAGTGGCACACAACTCATTTTTGCCTAAATGTGACCCAGACGTGTTTCACCCCATAGAACGTGAGCAAAAACTAACATCCTATATACAAACATCACTCAAAACTCTGATCTTGTTAAAACACTTGTTAAGGTGATATTAGTTATGTGTATTTATAAACGTGCTGCCAGATCCTAATTACATAGCAGACTCTGCAGTTTCCATCAGTCACAAAAAGGATAATGAGCTCACAACCAGAAAAAAGAAGCAGAGAAAATGCTGCGTGAGCTGCAGGTGCATGCTGCAAGAGAGAAAATAGTTGAAGGAAATGGGGATATGCCACTGTTGGCTTAGTTGATCCTTTGTTGCTGCTAGAGTTTATTGCTGGTTGGCATATGGGTTCATCCTGAAATGCTTACCTAATCACTCACATTGACTAGTTTAGCTCTGTGTAATTTACATTTAGATGCTTTTATCCAAAGTGATTTCTACTCCCTAACTATTAGGGGCAACTTAGGGTCTCCCCAGAGCAACTTGGGGGTAAGGGTCTTGCTTAGGAACCCAGTGGTGGTGCTGAAGGTAGCATTCAAACCCCTGACCTCTTGGTCCAGAAGCAAGTATCCTATCCACTAGGCCACCACCACCGTTGGCATTTGGAATGGAAATATAATAATCATATGCTGAGTGTTTGTGAAGAAACAGTGGTAGCTGACTGACACTGATCATTATATCTATGCCACAGTGTGGCCTGTCTGACTTCACACTGAAAATATTGGAACAGTTCTTGATTGGTGCTACAGTTTAATAAAAACCACATGCAAGTCTATTGCAAATCGAATATTACTCATAGTTCAATGAATACCTGTGTAAATATCAACACAACAACAGGACAAGAAGATCAAAAAGTCCTTCAGAAAGTCCAGGAAGGTGCTGATGCAGAGAAGACTTACTCCAAAATCAATAAACTGAACAGAAGAAGAAACAGAACAAAGATCAAGTAGGTAAGTAAAGTTCTTGGCAAAACATTGGATCACTTGAAGGAGATGATGGCTAAACAGAGCTGCTTCACCATGCAGGCCGATTACCTCAGTCAAAGCTCAAAGAAGAATTTGGAAAACTCTGTACTGATGTATGTTTGATGATTTCAGGCTTGGGCTGCTGGCCGAGGGTGAACCCAAGGCAGAAGACTGCAAAGAGGTATTGCTTAAAGCAGTACACTGAGAAAGTCACCATCTACTGTAAGCAATGATTAAAAGGTAAGAGAGGGCATTCACAGCAACATCAGGACCAGGTCTGAACTTGACAGCTGCATTTGTGGAAGCTTTAAAGGCCTGTGGACATGCATCTACAATACCTGTGGAGACTATGAGAGCTATGAAGTAATTCTAACTGTAATGGAGAGAGTAATCAAGGAAGCATCCAAAGCTCTGTTAGTCATGGATCCCTACAATGGAATGAAATGACTTTTAAAAGAGAACCAAGGGCATGACAGCCAACAATGAGCTTGAGTTGAACTGAGAGAGCCATGGTGAAAATTAAGCCAACTTCAATTCACTATTTCAAGAAAGACTGGGGGTGCCTGCAAAAGCAGGGTGACCTGATCGATTCAGGAGGTCAGAAAGGTCCAGCTCCTTGACGGCATGAATAGGAAGATTGCTAAATATCTTGGCCGAGGACATATTTAAACTGCTGGCAAACAAGTACGGTAATACATCCCCCACTGATTTGGAGATTATTAAAGTGCTGGAGAAAATGCTTTCTGTGAAAGGAAAACAGTCAAAGAAAGTGGTGGACCTAATCCAGACAATAGTGAAAGCCCTTGACCTGCAATCATAGATCTTGGAAATAGAGGTGCCATTAAAAAAAAACACACCGGTAGTAAAGTCTCTAGAATGCTAGCTACCAGAATATATGAAGAAGGTTTAAGATTCTTTATTTGTCACGAAGTGAAATATGTCCTGAACTGCTTCTTTTTTATGACTGTGCAATATTTTAAAATATATACAAATTTAAAAAATTTTAAACAAATCTGATAAAAAACAAAAATCTAATAATAAGAGTAACAGTTTAAACAAGGAACACAAGTAAAAGGTAAGATATGGACGCTAAGTTAGTGTGTTTTAAGGAACAATCTGACAGCTTTACATATGTACAATGTGCAAGTGGGCTTCTCTGGGCTTCATTACACAAGACAACCATTTACTTATGCCTCACACATTCCCGAAAAAGCAGAAGGAGATCTTTGAGAGACTGGAGCACCTCAAAAAACTGCAAAATAACAAAAAATATACCTCAACTTAACCCAAAAAGAAAGCTGACACTAATAATGGGTGCATTGTCTATGGAGATGAAAAGCACAAAGACAGGATTTTATTCTACCAAAAATGTAAAACACTGAAGCTGTCAGAAATGAAAACTCCTGTTAAAAGGACTGGTGCATGCAGGGAGTACTTAGTGTGGCATAAGAATTGTACAAGTTCTTAGCTGTGCAGTAACAAAGGCTGTCCAGATCACCACTTCTTTCTCTGCCCATGAGAAGGAACCAAGCCTGTAAGAAACTGCAGAGACACAGCAACAGGAGAAGAGCCTGAGCGAACTTTCCTCAGTGTAAAAGGAAAGTTGCAAGGAGGCTTTGACCCTTGCAACTGCAACCTGTGCTGCTAAGTCCCTGTTGGATTGTTATAGCTTCCTGTTGCACTGATGCTAATGGAAATGATGGCTATTATAGGCCAGATGACTGGGACCCTGGTAGACCTGGATTTAGACACTGACTACACAATCCATACAATTGCTAACGGGTTGAATCTGAGGAGTGAAAAGATCACAGTAGTTGTGCATGGAGTCAATGGAATGATCACTAAAGTAGCCACAAAAAAGATGGCTATGAAAAAACTGAGGAAGCTAATGAAATTGTCTGCTGTGTCCTAAAGGAGATTAATGAAACTTACAACGTAGTCAGGCCTGAACAGCTTAAGAGGCTCTTCCCAGAGGTTAAGCTAATAAGAAGACCTGAAGAGATTGAATTGCTCATCAGTCACAGAGAAAGGCTCCACAAAGGGTAAGAGTTGGAGAGCTTGTTTGTTGGGCAGCTCTCTTGGAAAGGATGGGTGGAGGACAACCTGCCTTTTGGGGAAATAAATATAGCTGCACATGAGTCAAAGACACACATTGCTTGTTCCAGGAGAACAGCTGGGGGCAGGTATGAGGAGATCACTGGCGAGGTCCTCTTCAAGGTGAAATGCAACACACAGATGACTTAGACCAACAATACAGCTGCTAGTCACCTAGACTTGCTTGAGTGATAAAAGTGGGATCAGAGCAGCCTGGGAGCTGAAATGTGTTTGTTGCCACTCTGGGAACTGCCCACCTGGAGGTCATAAAAGAGAGCCTCACCCGTGTTGATGAACATAGCAAGTCCTCACACTGAGATACTTGGTGCCCTTAGATAATGGACCATGCATCCCTTCTCAATAACAGGAGTGGATTTGAGTCCACCTTTCCGAGAACAGAAAGACTGGTCAGGAAAGGGCTTAAATGGCTCATATTAACACAGATCAGGTCCACAATATGACTGAGCAGGGAACTGCAAAGAAGCTCACAAAAGCGATATATGAAGTACCTGATCCATCCAGTGGTCCCCAATCCCCTCTTTGCCACAACTGTCATAGGCCTTGTTTGGAAGAAAGGTTTGACTGTGCTATGCTATTCAAGCTTAGAAGAGAAGTGCATGCAGTCTTGGAAGAGATCAGGAAAAGGTATTGTTCACCTGCACAGATGCACCTGCATATATTTCTTTGGAGGGACACACAAGATGAGACAGAGGAGGAGGAAAATATGCATTTGGTAAAAACTTGCACAACTGCATGGGGCATAGCACAACTAGCTATGTGAGGAACTGCAAGCCTATTGCAAGAACTGCTAGAGGAGGGCAGCTATGTGGATGACGCTGTCACATCAACAAAGGTGGCTGGACAAAGTCCACAAGGAGACCGGTAGATACCTGGTAAAGGAAAACAAACTCTGGGAATCAAACTGTGGGAACCAGAAGACTACTCTGCCAGCTAGCTAGATTCTGTGACCCAATTTGTCTGGTCATGCCTGCTAAGCAGAAAGATGCTATCCTTGTCAGAAAGGAATTTCATGCGATTTTCATGAGAATTTCATGAGGGAGTGGAAATCTGTTCCAAGACATCTGAGGCAAGTCACTCTCTGAAAGCCTCAGAGAGGAGACCATAAAGCTTTCAGAGGAGCATACACAGCTAGAACAAAATTCTATAGGAGCCTTACACTATTGAAAGGGAAAACCTTGGGACATTACCTTCTTAGACAAGAATGAAGAGTACTATGAAGCTGTTTTGTACATTAGGTGAGAAACAGACATCAGATATAGATAGACATCATCCAGACATCATCCAGACATTGGAGTCCAAGGCCAAGCTGAAGCCACAGAACAAGAAAGAATATGCATTCATAGCTAAAGTCTGGGGCGAAGTCTTTGATCCCAGGTTCAGAAAGTATATTTATTTCATTTTGCTCTATTTGCCAATCTATTCTATTTATTTACTTATTTATCTATTTTTAAACCTACATCATGTGTATGTGTATATGTGTGATAAACAAAACAAAGTATTACTTACTTACTGTCACGTTTCCCCATGCTCCTCAAATGAGAGCAGGCACAGAGGCAGGCTTCCATGTTTAACTCTATTTATTTTCAAAATATTAAAAACAAATGGCACGTGTGCCCAAAACAGATTTTGAATCAAAGGAAAGAGAACTCTAACTACAGCTTGAGTGAGGGTAACGATGGACCGACACCTAGGTACACCACAGACGAACATAAATACTCCAACCCCAAACACAAGTTCTCAATATGAACTCCAGGCCTGGCACTTACTTGCTTACTTAATTCAGAAAGTGTATAAAGTGGTATGGCTAGATCAGGGGTCGGCAACCCGCGGCTCTTTCATCCTTATGCTGCAGCTCCCTGTGGCTTTGGAAAATAAGTAATAAAAACACTAGAACGGCAACTAACTGGCTATACCTATAACGGCTGCATGCGTCAATTGACACAGTCTCCATCCAATGCTGCAGCCAGCAGATACAAAAAAGTGTCCGGTGGACTATGGACCCAGAGCCCGTCGTACAGCGTCAGTTGGCGAATCAGAATCAGAATCAGAATCAGAATCAGAATTGCGTTCATTGGACGAGTATGTGAGCGACACACACTAGGAATTTGATTCTGGTCGATGGTGTCTCTCAAGCACAACAGTATAAAACAACAGCAATATGTAAAAATATGTGTGATTCTGATGAAATTATGTCAATTGATGCCTTCACCCGGTCTAGATGTTGTATATTTTATTTTTATTCATTGTTTTTTTTTTATTTTGGTTCAAATTTTCAAGATTACTGTGATCTTGTAACATTAAAATACAATGTGTTTAATTTTTTGTGTTCTAAATGTTCAAAATGGGTTTTTTTTAATAAATAAAATTTCACAAACAACACACTAGTCTAGTTTTATACATAGCATACATGTAAAAATATATGCAGTGTTATCTTCATTTCCGATGTCAAAAAGGACTTGCGGCTCGCGGTGTTTTCTCTTTTGTGGAAACCGGGTCCAAACGACTCTTTGAGTGTTAAAGGTTTCCGACCCCTGGGCTAGATGAAGACTGAGCTCGGGTTTTACCTGGTTGACAGCAAAGCATTGCTGAAGAAGCAAAACCTTCTAAATATGAAGACGTTCAGCCATTTGTCCAGGTTTGCTGGAGCTGTTACTTAGGTGCGACAAACTGCCAACAGATTATTGGACCTGAAGCAGTCGAAGTGAGAGGCACAAAGACTTTAATCAATAAATAGTAGCTTTTATTTTGACACAGGAAAAAGCTGTGGTCCTCGTTGTGAATCTCGTGCATCAATCACAAACAGTAAAATGAGCACACAAGAGACAGAACGAGTGCTGCTTGAGCTGCAGGTGCATGCTGCCTGAGAGCAAATTGTTGAAGGTAAAATGAAGCTAGAGTGAGGAGAGCATCATCTTACTGACCATCTACAGGCATGCCACTGTTAGTTGGTCCTTTATTGCTGTTAGAACCCATTGCAGGTTAGTTGTAAGTAGTTAGTAGGCTAAGTACACAGGTCAACAGATCAAAATCATCAGAGATAAGTTTAAAGTTTTTCATGCTGATTTCAAATCTGTGTTTAGTTTTGAGCACAGATCTGGATATCAGTGATAAAGGCCCTGTTGGTGTAATGGTCAGGCATCTCAATACTGTTTTCTATATAATTTCGCAGAGTACTAATCGCTAAGGTTACCTCTTTCCCGCGGATCAACACCTTTTAGCTTTCATTTTAGGAATACTGAATAGGTTTAAAGTGCATTTGGCACCAACCCATCTCTGAAATGCTAAGACCCAAGCTGTGCACTGACAATGATGAGCAAGATGATGATCGGGCTCCTTACATGGTGTTTGTTCTCAGTGTGGGCAGGAAAGGATGTGATGTCAATGTCAGCCTTCCCCAGACAAGTGAAAAACTGGCTAAGCGCATCGTTCATTTAACTTTCTTGATACATTTCTGTTAGCCTTGATTTTAAAAAGCGTCATATTTGGTATTTAGAGAAGGGGGGTGGGGAAGGAGAGAAAAAATCCCTTCCTAACGAAATCTCACTTGTGGCGTGACATTTGCGAAGTATCTTTGCTGTGAAACACGGTCTCTTCATTTTGTTGCTCGTTCAGCTGAAAAATGAGCAGCACTGCGTCTCCTCCTGCGTGCGGCTAATTGAAGTGTCTGTCTGTAATGGACTAATATCAGAACTCATTCTGTCACACACTCCCTCTACACTAACACTAGAGGCTTCACGCTCTGATTGTAGTATTACCACACCACGCCCACTCACGCGCGCGGCACACACACACTCACACAGACAGTGAGAGAGAAAAACACTTATACATACACACACACAGACAGGGACAGAGAGAGAGAAAAACACTTATACACACACACACATACACACACACACACACACACAGGGACAGAGAGAGAGAAAAATACATACATGGAGACAGAGAGAGAGAGACAGAGAGACAAAGCGAGAGAGGATTAGACACAGAGTGAATGAGACAGAGACAGAGACAGAGAGCGAGAGAGAGAGAGAAAGACAGAGACACAGCGAGACAGAATGAGTGAGTGAGTGAGATAGAGAGAGAGAGAGAGAGACAGAGACAGAGCAAGTGAGAGACAGAGAGAGAGTGAGTGAGAGAGAGAGAAAGAGAGAGACAGAGACAGATACACAGACAGACAGACAAAACAAGAGCAAAAAAGAGTAAAACAGAGACAGAGCGACAATATCATAGCAATTCAAATATTGATACAGAAATGCATATTTAATGCTTCATCTTGTACTGAAACATTAAAATGTCTGCATTCCTACTTATTTCACTGCAGCCATTTAAGACAGCTCTAGCATGCGGACGGTCCTTCAATCCACTTAGTTCGAAATAGAACAAGCGACTGCTTACCTGCCAGATACTGAGTGCTACATAACCACCAGGAGCAGAAACGTGGGACAATATTCAGTCTGTCAAGTCATTCGCCTTCTCATCCCATTTCTCTCTCTCTGTCTTTCTCTCACTCTCATACACTTTCTCTCCCTTTCTCTCTCTTTCTTTCTGTCTTTTTTATTCTTTCACACTCTGTCTCTACTCATCCCTATCTTACTCTCTCTCCTTTGTTTAGCGAAACAGTAAATTGCCACACTCTTTCACGCAGATTCAGATGTTGTCTTCACAAAGCTCCCGGCCTGCCATCGCTGCCAAGCTCATTCATCTAATTCACACAGAGCAGATAATTGGGCTAAAAGAGTGGCATATAAAATGAGTACATACAACTGTCTTTTTTTTGCATGGATATAGAAATGTACAGCACACCCACTTGCTGGGTATTGCTCTGAATACAAATACCTAGCTGTGTGTGTATGTGTGTGTGTGTGTGTGTGTGTGTATGGCAGTGATAAGAGTAATTACTGAAGGGAGCAGCTCATTGGGGCTCGGCTGAGAGCTTAAAGAGCTCATTAAAGCCTGAACAACAGGGTGAGATGGGCGCCGTCAAGTGCCCTCTCAAAAACGTTGTTCTTAATCAAAAGATGTGCCAATGACACGAAGAGAGAGAGAGGGTGAGAGAGAGATAGGAAGAGCATGAGAGAGAAAGAGAGAGAGAGAGAGAGAGAGAGAGAGAGAGCACAACACCGCACAAACATAACAAGTATCTCTCACAGACAGCTCATCCAATTTAACCATGTGACAATTTGCACAACCACATGTGTCTTTTCATATTAATGTTTACGCAAAAAACAAAAAGAGCTGAAATATGTCAGCCTGTCAGAGAATAACAGGCAACGACCACCGACAAGAAAAAAGAAGAAAACATTCAATCAAAACAAGAGTTTGTTTCAGAACATAGTGTTTTCTGGGGGAAAAAATGCAAGATTCAGGGTTTCTTCCTCAAAGCTCTGAGTCAGCAGTGAGTCAGGGCTTTAGGAGGGCGAAAGTGACCCCTGTGGAGTCCCAGAGATGGCTTAATCAAGCTCAGACTTCAACTCAGTCCAACACACCAGATCTCCAGCTTTCAGTGAAGTAACGGCTTGTCAGTGCAACCCTCTTCTGCAGACTGCACTGGGGAAAAGTGGACTTCAGGAAGCCAATACAGCCAGCCACAAGCACACATAATACAATAAACAATAAACACATACCATTACACATCACCCGCCTAATGACCACACAGACTTTCATTTGCCAACTATAAGTAAGTAAGTAAAGTGGCCCTTATTGTTGTGCACGAATAAAATACACCAGCCCTCCTCCGACAGCTCTCGTCACTGGATTACCCAGCATGGGATTTTTCCTTTTTCACATTGTTAGTATCAGTTTAGCAGTCATTATCGTCTTCACCTGTGTTTTGTTCCCCTGAAGTTTTGTGTTCCGTTCCGTCTTTTCATTGGTTGGCTTGTTTATGTTACTTATTACTGTCATGTCGCCACAGGGAAGGAGGACACAAATGCAGGAGTTAACAGAAACAAAAACAGCTTTTATTCACTGAAAACACATAGAAAACCACTAGAAGACGTGAACGTTCTTGCTTGCTCTTGTCTTGAGATCAGCGACCTAGTTTATGCTCCCCCTAGGAAAACACTACAGTCTTAATACACCGACCCTTGCCGTAGATACGTGTTGGGAACCCAAGACTTTCAGCCACAACTTGTTACAACTAGAAAACAGGAGAAACAGAGATATCTCAAGACATAGATCAAACGATACGACTCCTTACTACTCAGAGACAGTGGCTACCCTTCGTAACTAAGCGGGTCCCCCTGCAAAGTACAAGTGAGAGAAAGGGAGATCCAATGC
The DNA here is from genome assembly GCA_037577145.1 of Brachypetersius gabonensis. Taxonomy (NCBI): domain Eukaryota; kingdom Metazoa; phylum Chordata; class Actinopteri; order Characiformes; family Alestidae; genus Brachypetersius; species Brachypetersius gabonensis. Next base: position 5,917,355 of record JBBJLR010000037.1, read on the forward strand.
AGGTAACATGAGGCCCAGCAGGGGCGGACTGGCAATCTGTGCATCCTGGAAAAGTCCAGAACGGCCATCAGGGCAACGGCCGTCTGCCTTTCTCTCTTAGCCGAGATGCAGACCTCTGAGCACACCTCACCCCCCCACCCCCTCAGGAACCACAGCCAAGACGCAGACCTCTGCCTGCACCTCGAACCCCCTGCCAAAAACCACGAAACCACGGCTATGATGCAATGAAGAAAGTCCAGGACCGTTTTTTAGTCCCAGTCCGCCCCTGCTTCCCAGTGTCTATGTTTACTCTGTAGTGAGCCTGTGCTTGAGTCTGTGTGTGTGTGCTTCACTCTGAGTTTTTTGAGGTTATGTTTTTGGATTGATTTGTTTGTGATCAAACCGTATGGATTCAACATTATCTATCTGTCCATTGAATTCCTGCATCTCTGTCTCATTGTTTCCTGCACCAGCCCCATGTGCAGACACAGCTCGGTGTGAATGGTGTGCAATTTTTCTTTGGATTTAACCAATTTACCAAGTGAAGCAGTGAGCATCCACAAACATGGTGTCCGGGAAGCAGTGTGTGCAAAAGTGCCTCAGTGGTGCAACTGGCAGTCCCGGGATTTGAACCTATGATTTGAACCTAAACTCCCTAATCATAAGACCACTGGCTGGCCCAAAACTCCCGATTCAAACTGGCACCTCTTCAGATTCTCTTAATTTATTGACCAGCATTCTACCGCTGAACCAATGGGAATCTGACCTGCCAGAGAATGGACTACTAAACCTCTGAGGATGCATTTTGGTACCTGCCACCAAACCATTATCAGATTATCAGATAAGCTGTGAGTTGCAGGGTGGAGCTGCTAAGGGTCAGATTTGTTGTTCCAGCACATCTCACAAATGGTCAGTTGAATTTAGATCAAGGCCAAGACACACGGACCTTTAATCAGGTTCCCCAAACCCTTCCCTAACAATGAGGGCAGTATGGCCATGTGGTACGAAGCTACTCAGCCTCATCCTCAGGAAGGTTTAAAGCACTGTTGTGACACATTTCTTCAGAATCAAAAATTTCAGTGACTTCTGCCAGATTGGCCTTTCTGTTGGCTAAGTTCAGAATCAATGAACTTCGAGTTCACAGCACCCTATCGCTTGTTTGTGCTTTGTCTGTATTGGATATTGGACTACAATCAGTAGATACTTACTCCTACTGACTGGGAGCACTTACAAGCTTCAGAGTTGTCTGAGCATGAAGATTTGGCTCATTTGGTCAGTCAGGTTTTAACACCTGTCCGCTTCTCCCACATCCAACACACAGGCTACAAAAAATATCTTTTTATTTACACTGTGAGCTTATTGAAAACTTTTAGGCACACTAGACTACACACTGACAGGAAGATCACAAATGGAATTAACTTAAATATGACTTTCAATTATACTCAAGTCTGGGAACAGCAAAGAACAAATCAAAATGATTTTTTGCCATAATTTCCAAGTCCTTTTATTTTCCTGTTTCTCTTCTAACTGTGGGACATTAGGTTCCAGGGCTTGTTGATACTTAGTAGAATCTTTTCCTCTCTTCATTTTCCAATATTTACTGTGCCACTGGCTTCCACACAAGCCAAAAGCATAATAAAAGCATAATAAAAAATTATTTTTTTTATTTTAAACATTTAACCCTGATTAAAGCTAAATAGATAAATCTTAGTTTTCTCTGCACTTGATTCCAAAAAGCCTCTGTTTCATTTAAATGTTGGGTTGCGTACTTTCTGATGACCCATGTAGAGGACATTTGATTGACAGCATTACTTGTTTCAGTGGATCACTATTCCTGTGCCAGCCAAATCTTTCTGCACATCCTATGGGAGTGATGTGGGGGTTTTGCTTTGCATACTTAACCAGTCTATAAGAAAAATACCAAAACCTGATACAGACAGAAAAATTACAAACAAGGAGTGTTTCAGTGTCTTTTATTGTCTTAGTAAAGGTCACTTATCTTCAGTTTCAGATTCTCAGACAACGGCACCAAACCCATGACCTTTTGATCGTAGGGGCAACTCCCTAACCACCAGGCCACCTGCTGCCTGTGTACAATATGCAGGAATATATTATTTTGTTTGTCTTCCCTATAAATGTAATATGAATTTCTTTTTACTTAGAAAATCAAAGTAACATGTCATTTTACTTTGGATGCCCAAACTTTCACATGTCTGAATATAGTCATTTATTAAGACATTTTGCCAACGACCAACACAACACAACATACTAGAAGCTGGGTTAACATATTATGATGTTCTTTTACAATACGGTTATTATATTGACATATTGGTTTATGCTGGGAAAATATTTATTGATAATGGTTCTGCTCCTGTGATCAGTTTTCCATTGTTGACACACTCCTAATTCCTAACACACCTGATTCAGTTAGTCAAGGCTTCTTAATTAAGCCTTTAACAGAATCTGAATGCAGTAATCAGGTGGATGTGATTAGGTCTGCAGTAAACCTCTGCAGGATGATTACAAGAAGCAAAACTAATTAGAAAGCAGAAGCAGGAGTTTTGTCAAGATCTTGTATTATCTGTTGTCTCTTGGGAAAATGGATTTGTGTTTATTTAAATATTATGTAAAGGCTTTGTGCTTATGAATATAAATACCTATAAAAATGATAATCACCTTTTAAAAAAAACCCAAAGTTTTACCACTTGTTCTTATAATTTAATATCGTGCTATTGAGAGTAACTGCTTAATACCTGAACATGTATTAAGTCAGATTTAGGAAATAAACATTGCTAACTAAACAAATGAGATCTCAGTTCATCTTCAACATTGCACATCAGTTACTCATGGATGCTTAACTCTTTAATCCCGTGCGTATCATATTAGTTAAAGGTCCCATGACATGCACATTTCTTATCCTTTTATATAGGTCTTTGTGGTCCCCTAATACTGTCTCTGAAGCCTCTTTCCGAAATTCAGTCTTGGTGCAGAATTACAGCCACTTAGAACCAGTCACACAATGAGATTTCCCTGCGACGCACCATTTCTGTCTGTAGCTTTCAATGTTAATGAGGAGAAGAGAGAGAGACAGAGAGAGAGACAGAGAGAGAAAGAGAGAGAGAGAGAGAGAGAGAGAGATCGCGCGCGCGAGAGAGAGAGAGAGAGAGAGAGAGAGAGATCGCACGCGCGAGAGAGATATACATACAGAGAGAGAGCGCGAGAGAGTGAGTAAGAGAGAACGAGAGAGAGAGAGAGAGGTTTAAAGTCCATGCATGGGGAGCCAGAAGTACTAAAATGAGTTTTAAAAAAAAACATTGCCAGAGAAAAGCAAAAAAAAAAAGGAGAGAACATTTGCAGGTTCCGCGTTGTTTTGAATATTTCCGTGTAAAACTATCAGTTTTGGTCCCGAAAAAAAACGAGTGTGACTGGATCCGCGAGTCCCGATCCATGTAAAACTCGAGGTTTACTGTATTACAATGGCTGCTGCGGTCGCGTAGCTGGTAAAAGACAGTTTTGTCTGTAGTGAGATCAGTGCCTATAGCCCTGCTGTTGTAAGACTCCTCAAATTTGACCCATTTTCATCTGATCACGCTGGTTTGCAGAGGTGCTCACTCATAGTCATCTCAATAAGGGGAAAGGCCGATATCGCTCGCGTCATTACACTAACAGCAGCACGGTTATTCAAATAACAAAGAAGTACAACACTGGAGTTAATGTATTCACACACCCCTCACACACATACCGTATGCTATCTAACTTCGTATTTGTGACAGTAGCCGGTGTCAGTGGCATGAAGGAACTAAAAAGTACATTTGTTCTCATTTGTACATCTAAGCACCGAGCAACTACCACGTTTCACTCATTTGCTAGCCATGAAGTCTTTACAGGCAAAAGTGGTGTCTCACACAGCATTGACAATTGGTGGAGCTAATTCTCTGGGCAGGCAAAGCATGAGAAAGGAGAGGTAAACCTTTCCCCGTATGGCGGCATTGGGTGGCCAAATTCCAAATCGGGCCATCTTAGCTGTCCTTCTCGCAACAGCGGAGCAGGATGCCCAAAGCACTCTTTACACCTATCACCATTTCTAGCCACTGTAGGACCATTATAGCCCCTTATAGTCACGGATGAAAACACACCAGCGCACAGTGTGAACAGAGTTTAATCCATTCACCAAGTGAAGCAGCGGGCAGCGCCAAGGGAGCTGTGTGTGGGGATGGTACCTTGCTCAAGGGTACCTCAATGGTGCCACTAGATGTCCTGGGCTTCAAACCCACAGCCTTCTTATTGCAGGGGCAACTTCCTAACCACTTGGCCACCAGCTCCCCCACAGAAAAACAAAAGAGATTTTTGTGGGGCACCTGGAGGCTTAGTGGTTTGGGAGTTGCCCAGTTATCTTATTGTCCAAATAATCTAATGTGTTGATCGATGGTCAAAGCTCAAAATCCTGTTTTTTTCTATAATCTTAATGCTTTTCCACATTCACTATAACAGCCTGTGGCTGATTTATAATGACTCAATACAGTGCAGCCCAGACCGAGCTCAGGAGGTTTGGCTTAAGGGGCTTGCTGGCAGAGATGTTCCACTTGACCGCTCAATTCTGCCCATCCAAGGAGATTCTGCCGGAGCCAGGGAGCACTCGGCTGGGCAGGAAGCGCCGGGGAGCAGGCAGACACGGGGGATCATTAAGAGAACCCCTTCCGCCGGCGCTCACAGCTTTAGGCTGCGCTGACTCATCATTACTCAGCACTTTTGTCGCACGGAATACACACGCACACACACACACACACACACACACACACACACACACACACACACACACACACACACACACACACACA
>JBBJLR010000037.1:5922271-5938430 GCA_037577145.1 Brachypetersius gabonensis
ACACACACACACACACACACACACACACACACACACACACACACACACACACACACACACACACACAAACATGCATACACACACACACACACAAAAAAAAACACCCACCCGGGAAAACTCCTTCGCCACCTCTGACAAGCCTGTGCTTCTATTAACAAATTCACAAAGCAGCTTCAAAAAGAGCCTTCCTCCCTCCACTCTGCACGCTGTTTGATATCTTAAATCACTGACAAACCTTCGCACTGGAGCTGAAAACTGGAACAGAGTAGAAAAATGACTAAAGAGAAAATAAAAGGAGAGAAGAGAAGAGCAGAGAAGAGTAGAGAAGAGAAATAAAGAAGAATAAAATAAAAATAGCCAAAACAAGAAAGAGAATAGAAGAAAATGTAGAGAAGAAAAAGTTATAGAAAATACAATATAATGATGGGAATGACAAAAAAAAGATAAAATCATGATGAGAACAGAAGAGAGGAGAAGAGAGGAGAGAGAGGAGCAAAGATATTAAAAAAGAAGAGAAGAGATGAGAAGAGGCTTTCATTTCATTTTAAATTCAGCTTAATACATTACCCCTAACAAAAATGTTGAGAGAGAGTAAGAGAGAGAGAGAGAGAGAGAGAGAAGATAATAAGAAGAGAGAATAGAAGAGAAGAAAAAAGGGGAGGAAAGTAGAAGAGAAGAGGACATGAGACAAAGAGAGAACAAGAGATGAGAGGAGAGGAAAAGAGAAGAAAAGACAGGGTGAGAAAAGAAGAGAACAGAATAGAAGAGAAGAGAAGGGAAGAGAAGAGAAGACAGGATGAGAAGAGAAGAGAGGAGAGGAGAAGAGAAGACAGGATGAGAAGAGAAGAGAGGAGAAGAGAAGAGAAGCTACAGTTAGCTTTTAGAGACATGTGAATTGATGGTAGCAGCTGTGTAAGGCCACCTGAGGTCACTTTTCATTCCTCCATTTCACACAGTTTGAATGTTGTCCAGGTTCATTTACATTCCTGTTGAGTGTGAGGGTCAAAGCTGCCACGGCAGCTTGAACAGAGGGATTTCTTAAGTGAGAAACTGTTTTTCTGTGTATATTCACAGGAGAGGAGACGAGGAGAGAAATTGCTTCTCTTGGTCTGGACAGAACCTGTTCTCTGAAGATTTTATGAGGGAGACAGACTTTGCCCTGACCTAGCCTCTCTGGAATCACTCCAAACACTGTGCTCCTGCTATTTATGAGCTTTTTTTTTTTTTGCCAGAGGCAGGTAGTAGTTACATGTACCCAAGTTAAGGTTTGGTGGTTTTGCACTTTTTCATACTTTTTCTTTTACGTTTGTGAGGAGTGTTATCTGCTTTTCCCTGTTTCCACTTTCTACTCACTGAGAGAAAACCTTAAAGATAATAATAACTCTTGCCAATATACTGATCATACGATGACACTATACTCTATATGGACAAAAGTATTGGGACAAATCTGTTTTTCAGGGTTTGGGCCAGGCCCCTTACTTCCAGTTGAGCGCAACATTAATACATCAGCAGACCAAGACATTTTGGACATCATCATGCTTCCAACTTTGTTTGGGGAAGAATCTTTTCTATTCCAGCTTGACTGTGTCTCAGTGGATGAAGCGAGCTCCATAAAGTCATGGCTGGATGAGTTCAGTATGAAAGAACTTGACTGGCCCACACAGAGCCCTGACCTCAACCCCATCCAACACCTTTGGGATGAATTTTGCAAGCCAGGGCTTCTCGTCCAACATCAGAACACACACACACACACACACACACACACACACACACAACAATATATATATAAAAAAAACAACAAAAAAAAAAGTCACCTTACTTACAGACAAACTGAGCTTCAGTCTCTGGGAGACCAAAGGCCAGACCTGAAACTGTGCCCAGACAGAAGGGACACGACTGCACTTGCAAGCGCACCCCTCATGGACCCTTACTGACACGCTTGGCATCATCAAGCAATATCCTGTTTCCACCCTATGTAATTCAAAACACAATATCTGCCTTGATCCACGTTCCAGGCCAAAAGATACACAAAATATAGACTTTATTTGGGAGAATTACATCTAGAAGTTATGAAATCAAGAAAGAAAAAAAATAAGCAGCTTGCACAACTTCCTATGACTTTGTTTGCAGTGGAAAAGGCCAGCATGGGTTTAGCCCAGCAGCAGACTGCAGCCTTGGAACGAGCATGGCGACAGAACGGCCCCAGTGTGAGCTACATGACAGGGAAATAAGCTGAACATGCACCTCCATTACAAACCTGGCAACAACATGAGCTTTTAAAACCACCTGCTTTCCTCAGAGGCGCGGCACACACACAAACACACACCAGTAACAGGTCCTAATAATATAAACGCCACAAATACTACAAAACACATCCGCTTGCTCTCCTGTGTCGTGTTTTCAAGGGCCCTATCGGATTAGATCGCATTCTGAATGGTGCTTGTTTTATCGGGAGCTGATTTAAATGCAGCAGTATTGAAACCAGCACTGCAGGGTGCATCTGTCTACCATCTCTGCCATCACCTACTGACATGGAATATAAAAGACAGGGTTCTATTACGATTCACTAAGAGAGGGGTTCTCTTTATGGATTCGTGAGCATGAATGAGCATGAAAGAAAAGCAATAAAGAGCATGTAAGCTAGGTTTATTGCATTAACCCAGTGAGTTTACAGAGCTAACTAAAGAAAGCAAAAGCATGGTGTAATTTAATACATAGCTCATTAAAGCAAGCAGGGAAATTCTGTTAGAGATACAGCTTGCGCCTCTTTGGAGTGAAGTTTTACTTGAATCATTATGTTATTTTAGTGATGTAATAAGGCTTTATAGCTATAAAATACATGCAAAAACATTTCTTACGCATAAAGACATTTTAGGTCTAAAGGATCAAACATAGAAGATTAGTGCCAAAGAACTTGCCGACAACAAGAAGTTGTTGGGTTAAAATCTTTAGGAATATGGATTCAACAATTTCTTCAATACATATGCAAAGAATTCATGAATTCACTCAGAAATCATATTCCTGCTTTGTTTAAAAAATTTTTCATTTAATGTCAAAAGCGTAGAATAAAATGTGTTGAAAGAAACTGAATATGAACAAAAACGTATTTAATTGCATAATTATAAAAAAGTAAATATACATGTATTGCATAAATAAACACAGAAAGACAAATCAAGACTACAGACCATTAACAAAGCAAGACTACAGACCATTATATTTAATGATGAAAGTAGTGGGACGATAAATTAAATGTTACTTATTCGACGTAAAACTTAGATCCATATTTTTTTTTCTAATTTACGGGAGGGACTTAACCACATTAAGGACAATTGCTTTTACAGCCCACATTCAATTTCGATTCTAGGTGAGAAATAGATATACACTTCGCAGTACTCTTTGTGCCTTGGATTTGCTCAGTTACTGCACAAAAACTGTTGAGTATTTAAATGTAATTAAATTAGACTTTTGTGAGCTTACTATTATGTCTCCCGAAAAAACGATCTCATTCTTGCCATGCACTTAACGTGGTTAATACTTTACACCAAACGCACAAGATACTGCCAACGAAAGTGTTCAACTGTCAGCTGAATTCATCTTAAAAGCTAAAGCCAAAACAGTATAACAGTAAAAACAGTCTCTTATTCAAGAAACGCTTTTGATAAAAAAAAGCACAAATTACCAATTTGAAAGATTTCATTCCTGCTATTTTGAGCTCTACATCCAGTATACACATAATACACATACACTACATGGACAAAAGTGTTGGGACGCTTGACCATTCCACCAACAGGGACTTTAATGACATTGCATTCAAATACATAGACTTTACTGTGAAGTTGGTCCCCCTTTGCAGCTATAACAGCTTCCACTCTTCTTGAAAGGCTTTCCACAAGATTTTGGAGTTTCCGTGGGAATTTGTGTCCATTCATTCTGTAGAGCATTTATTAGGGCAGGCGCTGATGCTGGATGAGAAGGCTTGACTCGCAATCTCAGTTCCAGTTCATCCTAAAGGTGTTAGATGGGGCTGAGGTCACAAACTCATCCAGCCATGTTTTTATTGAGTTTGTTTTGTGCACTGGTGCATGGTCATGCTGGGATAGAAAATGTTCTTCCCCAAACTGTGTCCACAAAGGCAGAAGCATGGCGTTGGCAAAAAAAAAAAAAAAAGATTACCCTTCACTGGAAGTAATGGGCCAAACCTACCCCTGAACAATAGATGTGTCCCGATACTGTTGTATCCAGGAGAGATCGTTCAGACTAGGATGAAGTGAATCCATTAAGATGCATTTTTAGCTATTTTGAAACATCTGACATAAACAAATGATTTCAACAATCGAATCTTTCATTGGTCATCTTACTCATTTTTGCCATCACTTTCATTTTCACACAAAGCAACTAAACCAGTTGCTTTACATGCATTGCAAGTACACAACATCAGCATGCCAGGGGGGATGAAATCCTGCCATGTCACCCCGGTTGAAGAGGATAGTGTGACAGGAAGCAGTCAGAGTACAAACACACTTGTAGTAGATTTTCATGCTACTTAACACATATTCGCCATGTGTGTGTGTGCTCGAGTGTGTGTACACGTCTGTGCCTGTGTGTATGCGGCAGGTGATCTAGAGCAAGTTTGCAGTCACAGCAGAGGCTTCGTATGTTCACTTTCACAGGTCTGCCTTGTCTGGTGGCAAGACTAAGGGCAGAAAAGCAGTAATCTCCTCTCAGCATATTTGATCTCAGCTCAACACATGAAGCACTGTCATGTTAAAGGTTACTGTGAGGCGTGGGGGCCCAAGCCAAAGCCGGTGACAGAGCTGAAAGGTGAGGACAGCCTCCTACAGGGTCACAACACACACAGGAACAGCTTTATTAATGCACAGTGTCCCTGACAGTAGCTGACCGCTGGCTGCAGGCAAGATAGTAGCTTCTAAGTCCATAAAGGTTTAGATAGGTTTGATATACAGTGGCAGGCTGAGGCACAGGTGCACGCACAAATATACCTCCACCCCAACACACACACAATCACTTGTCAAAGTTTGAGCCTCAGAGTTCACAGTTATTGCTAATATTTGTTTGCTACAGAATATAACATGAATCTAAATGGAAGGCATTATATTAAACTGCAGATAAACCCCACAGGGGGGCTTGACCTCCTGCCTTTTTGCCCTTTTGACTGTTCAAGTGCCCCTCTGGTTGGCATGCAAAATTATTGTATTTAAAAGCCCTTATCGTAAAAAAAGAAAAGAAAAAGATTGTTTCATTCGCAAAGAAGCACACATTTTGCTTCGAAATATCATTTGTTGTTAATAGGACCAGAACCAATTAATATGTTAGTTCATTAGTTCATCTACATTTGTGTTAGTAAATCTATTCATTAATTTCATAAACAGACTTTTTTCCAATAACTGCCTGGTGAACAAGTAATTCCTCTTCATGTTTGACCTTTAGTAATGAGATATGACACATTATTAACTAATATAATTGCTGTATTAATTCAGGACTTGTAAGCTGCCAGGTTACTGTGGTTTTGGAGGAGGCCTCAGTCCTCCTCTGGTCATCAGTATCTGTGACCTCTTATGGATGCTTACATCACCTCAGCACTGGAGATACACTATTTGGACAAAAGTATTGGGACGCATTTGTTTTTCAGGGTTTGGGCTAGAGCTTGCTTTGAGTAAAGGGCCATCTTAATGCTACTGCAAACCAATACATTTTGGATACCGGCATGCTTCCTACTTTGTGGACACAGTTTGGGGAAGAACCGTTTCTATTCCAGCATGACTGTGACCCATGTAAGCTCCATAAAGACATGGCTGGAGGAGTTCAGTGTGGAAGAACTTGACTGGCCCTCACAGAGCCCTGATCTCAACCCCATCCAACTCCTTTGTTATGAACTACAGTAAAGACTGTGAGGCAGGCCTTCTCATCCAATATCAGTTCCTGAAAAAATTCCCATAGAAACTTCAAAATCTTGTGGACAGCCTTTCATAAAGAGTGTTAGCTGTTATAGCAGGAAAGGGGGATCAACTCCGTATTAAAGTCTGTAAATTCAAATGCAGTGTCATTATAGTCCCTGTTGGTGTATTTGTCAGGCTCCACATACTTTTGTCCATAAAGCTTATCACCAATAAAGCCATAATGATCCCGTTTAAAGCTTCACGTTGCAAAATGTGCTTGAACTGACTGAAAAGTTGCTAATTACTTGCCAGCCCAAGCTGTTTGGTAAAATGGTAGGACCTCTTAAATGGAGTAAGAACTCACAGGATCGTAATAATCATATTTTTCTTTCCCCTATAAAGCTATCTATTCAGAGATATGAGTATTTCTTACAACATCCATAAAATGTTTTTTTATGAGAGTGGGGAATTGAAGAGCGGACTCACTGAAAGGCCCTTGGAGTTGAAGGGGTTAAGGCTGTAGAGCAATAATGCTAATGCAAAGAGTGCTTTGCATTACTGTTAATACACCACGCAGCACTATAAAATGTAGCACTCAGATGATTAAGGAGCAGAGGAGGAAGCGTTCAGGGAGAATCTTCTGACAGGGATCTCATTATTCGAGTAGTTATCCTTCGCTGGCCCCATCTATTTTTTTTTCATTGGTAAAACTAAAATATAAAAAAGTCCCCCAGCTAGCTTCATTACACATTATACTGGAGCCTTGGGAGAAAAAGGGGGCGGTCAGAAACAGTGGATTACAATCTGGAGTTAAACTGAATTAATGCAGAACAGGTCTGGGAGAAGGAAGTGTCACAATAGAGCTACATAATGATCCTCCACAGCCAGCTCCAGCTGAAGGGACTTTAACTGGGACAGTGCAGGAGAAAGGGGAACTTCACCCAACCACCTGACTAAGAAAGAGTCTGAGACCGACATTTTAGAGTAGACGCTATGGGAAAACAACACTTAAAAAGATCATTGTCACAAGCTCTGTAAATTTTGTAGGACATTCTGGACTGAAAAGGACCATTTATGCTGTAAAATAGAAAAATCTGGTAATTAATTGCATCTCAACGAAGACATTGCTGTGATAGGAAACTGTGAGCAAGAAGCTTATAATACCCCAACTGAAAATCTTATCTTCTTTTTCTTAATTCTAACTCATTTTACTTTTATTTCCCTGAAAACACTTTCCTTTGAGTGCTTTCACGTGAGACTGAAACCACTCAGTTCCATCCACCTTTCATTAGGGAATCAAAAGTGGATCCTTTGTAGCTCCTTTTTTCTGAAGAGTGCAATTGAATTTGCAACTATTTTCCTACTTGTTACAAGATATTTTGCACTGATATTATAGTGAGAGACCTGACTACAATTAATCCTATATATAGTGTGTGTATAGAGAGCCATTAGGTATGGCACATCAACTCTCCCTGCATGTGCTTGTTTTCATCAAGCTCGCAAAACCTACTTATCTGTAATTTCGGAGGTAGGGTGGTGTCATTTAAAATCAACAATAACCACCCCCTCCTCCTCCAAAAGCCCCAATAAATGTCAGCAGCAAGCAGCATGCATATTGGCTCCATAACAGGGCTACCTGTGCATGCTAACCAAGCAGCTTATGAATATCACTGAGCTGGACCATCTTATCAGCTATTCCCCAACCGGGTCCAAGACCACAATGCCTGACTGCACGTTTTGAAGTTTTAATGAAAAAAAAGTTTTGCATATGTGCTGCAGGCTTGGGAGGAAGCTCATTTGTGCATTCCTGATGAAATGCACCAAGAGCACAATGGACCTAATTGGCTTGTGCCATCTTATTCCAATGTATACTATAAATAATATTATTTTATTTATTTTTTCCACCCCATTAAAGCCGTGTGTTCATCCACTCCCCTGGGTTGGCTTCCTGGAATAGAAATGGACCTTATCAAAAACAATAGCTGAGGAACAGCATATAAATAAGGGTATATTAATTGAAACGGCTCAGGATTGAAGGTGCTTGGTATGTGCATGGCTGGGTGTTACAGCATGTTTATTTATGAGAATTGGAGGAGGTACGTGTTGTTAATCCATTCATAGACATATAGGAAATTTGACATTTGCCTGAACATAGAATTGATTCCTTCCAAATCAATCGATTAAATTATACAGCTAACAAGTGCGTTTTCATTTTAAATGGGGTCTTTTGGTCACAAAAATAAGAGAAACATGATTCAGAGTGTGAATATGTAAATGAAAAAAATTATAAAGAAGCCCAATGGGGCCTGTTAGATCCAGGGTCTAATTTCACCGCACTGCAAAAAAAAAAAAAAAAAAAAGAAGCATACCGGCCGCCTTATTTTGTTGTTGTTGTTGTTTGTTTGTTAAACTTTGTTTGAAGTCAGCAGAAGTATTAACGTACTATTAGAATTTAGAGAGGGTTAAAATAACTAATGCATTCAGGAGCTCCATTGTCAACCATAAAGGCTCTACAGGAAGCCATTGGGACCTGGTTTGCCAAAAGCACAAAGCTGCTGCAAGGCCATGTTCCTAAAGTCGATCAATCTGACCACACTCCCTAAGAGTCAAGACAAATTTAACACAGCAGCGCTTTTGGGAAATTGACCCTGATCTGGGTAGTGAAAGATAAGACCCAGTTGGGACCAAACCATTCCTGGCAGGTTTCTGTCCTTTCAAATCTCTTCACACACACACCGGAAGCTCGCAGAAATGAAAAACGGAGAAAGTCAACAATGAAAAAGCAATCAAAAATGAAAGCACTTCATCAAAGCGATTCATTTCATCAGCAACACAACATTCATTTCTTCAGCAATAACTCCCTTAATCCTTAGATGCTGAGAAGTGAAGTTTTGCTAGACTGTGGAAAAGTTATTATGTATTTACACAGTTAGCTACACAATGAATTATTATTCTTGCGTCTGCTCTTCCTTCTGCACAAGTCTGATTTTTCCCCCTTTTGTTTCAATGCCAAGAACCGACAGATATACAAAGCAAAAAAATCCAAACACAGAATGCATGCACTACTATAACTTGTATTAAATGGAAATAGAATTGAGAATAAAGTTCTGCAACGTTCCTCTGTTCCATTTTCAAGCACATAGAATCTACATTTGCAATGGAATTTGTCCACTTTTGTTCAACGAGACGTAATCTATCAAATTTCACCACACTTGTCACTGCAGGTGATATCAGCTAAAAAACTTCCAAGGATTAACAGCACACAGAGAAAGGAAGTGAAAGAGAAAGTGAGACAGAGAAAGAGAATTTTCAGGCTGTAATAAGACATGATGTCTCATCTGATGGCAGTCTCTGTCTGTACAGATATTCTGCCAGAACAAAGAGGAGTGGTAGTTTGTTCTCTTACTCTTTTACTCTCTGTCTTTCTTTCTCTGTCTCTTTCTCTTTCGACGTGCCCTATTTGGTTGTCAAACAGGAACTAATAATATCCATTAAAAAGTGTGAGCAGGAGGCTGAAAAAGAGCTTGAAATATAAAACAACTTAGTTAGTAGTTCCAGGAATTCTTGGAGCGATCGCACTGGGGTCTGTAATGTTAAAAATGAGGACATCTGGACTCTGAGACTACCTTGTTTTTCTATAATATACAAAAGACTAGATAAATCGTGAATGCCCTGCAGCTTCAAATAACTTTAGGTTTTATATTTCATTTGATTACATTAATGTTTAAGTTTTACAGAAATATTTACAGATTTACAGAAATATTTGAACTGCAGCAGTGTGACTGTGTTAAAGGGAACACTGCTGTTAAAAAAACTCCTTATTTGCTCCTTATCTGTTGAACCAAATGTTATTGCACTTTTGTTCATATAGGACTACTCTTAAAAAAGTGTGCAATACATTACTTTTGAATATTACGTATAAAAGTGAATAATCGCAGGCAATCGTGTTTGAATTTTTCGGTCTTTTGGGTCAATATACAAACTAAACCTAAAGCCGCTCCTCCCATTCCTATGAAGTGTTTACATGACTTGAGACTAAGCAGAGCTTAGTCACTATTCACTACAAACTAACCTGGTGCCAGAAGTGACTCTGCTGCTTCTAAAGTAGTAAAACACTGCCCGTGACCCAAAGGTCCTCTTTCCCCTTCACACTTAAAACCCTTAAAGAGAAGGAAGAAAGATCTCAAAGACTCTGTTCTGAATAAAAAAGCTTCTTTAATCATCTCTCTTGCCAGTATAGTGTCTACAGAGTATCTCTCTTACTGCTACTTCTCCACTAATGAGAGACAAATAAGGTATCGCCTCTAACTCGCTGACTGACATCCAACTTAACTGAAGTGGAAGACTAAGGAGATAAAAAAGTGTTTTATTTCAACATCAAAATAGTCTATTGTTAGCTGTGCAAGCTTATGCAGTGTGTATCAGCTGTCAGAACAGAATGACGTTCTGTTCAATTATCCCACAGAACAGGCTCAGCCAGACGCAGCGAGTTAATGGCACCATCTCCTCGTATTAAAAGGGAAAACTTCATTTAGCTACACTTGTAAACATATATGAAATATTTTAAGTGATTTCTGCAGCCTTTGCTTCACTAAATATGTAGGTTTCTAGACACCCATGGTGACTACAATTTTGGGAGATTTGTTTCCTGGAGTGTTGCACTGAAACAAGCTTATGAGGATGAAAAATCGGAGACTTATTTGTCTGCAAAATGGACAAGAGGGACGGAAAAGTAATACTCCTGCGTGGCTGCTACAACTATTTTCAGGTACACAACATACTTTCATATAGGTATCTTACATACAGGTATGTTTTAAATCACTTATTAACTCAGTTTACACTGTGCAGTTTACACAGTGTCACATAAGCCTTGTAGCTCCAGTGCAAAGCCAAACTAACAAACCAGCTAAGGTCTATTTGAGCTTACCAAACAGCTTGACGATGTCTGAGGCCAAAGTGTGATGATTTATGTGCACAGTATGCATAATGCTAATTAACCCTCAGAATGCGAGCAGCACAGATCCGTGCCGGAAGCACAACAAATGGTAAATCTTCGTCATCGTGCCAAACAATTCCCCTGGTCCGTGTTGATGCTCGAGGTGTTAGTCGTCATGCTGAGCTTTGTTTGGTGTTCCTATGTCATGTAGAACCAAAGTTATTGTAATTTACAAAACATGTAATAGGGTTTCACATGCAAATGCCTATAAAGAACAGAAATGCCCATTTTTTGGGGTTTTAGAAAGAAATGTACAAATAGGGGTCAAGCAATTAAAATGAATGAACTAATGAATTGCAGGCACTCCAATTCATTAATCTCAATTAATCTCAATTAATTATAAACATTTTTGCTGTAAAATTGAGAAAGAATTAAATGAACTTTAAATGAATAATCAACATTACAGACTTTCAACATCTCTTTTATTTAATAACGGTTTCTACACTGGTCATAGCAATCATATGATTTTTGAAAAAGGGGAGGCACGTCCCATAATAGTTCCAAAACCCATATACACAAAGCATCTTAAGCCACGATTATAACCCAGAAGTAATGATGGAAAAACATCCCTTCGCACGAGAGATCGGCCAAGCGGTGGCGCACCGATCGAAAGCGCAGCAAACGGCAAGTGTGTAGGAGAGCAAACACTGTTCTAAGCAACATATGGCTCACAGCTCCCCTGCAAATCTAAAGAAGGAAGCAACACCCTGGCTAATTCCCTACATTTAGTGTAACGGGACTATTATATACACATTAACAGATTTTTGAACAGACTGTAGCTTTAAGTGTGAGGTGTAAGAATGATACTGAGCTCCACCAGGGGAGATACAGTAGGTAACAGCTCATATAACAATAGGCTGCTGATTTTGCCGCTGTCACTGAGAAAGCTTTTGAAAGTTTCACACAGCACTTTCTGCGAGCGAGTATCACAAGTTTGGAGGCCATTTGCATACAGAACACGAAGAAGGCTCAAGTTTACTGTCAAATAGTCTGCACCAAGAGCTTCCATATGACAATTTTCTCCTGACTCTACATTCACACCTAGCTTTGCAGCGTCACACCCACACCTATCCAAGTGCCGTTTCAGAGTTGCACATGAGTGTGTGTGTATATATGTGTGTGTGTGTGTGTGTGGGATGAAGGAAGCAGCAGGCTCCAGACATTAAAGTGAATTTTAACAAGGTATGACGACTGGCTGGTGGCACAGAGGAAAGCTGCCAAGCCCCAGTCGTGTCCTGAAGACAACTTTCACGCCGTGCTTCCACCAGCTCCAGCCAATTAGCAGCTCTCCGTCCATCAGACCCAGCGACAGGCCCCGTCTGCCTGCTCTCCACCAGCTTATCCATATGAGCATTAATAATCAGGAGGGCTGCCTGCAAGTCATGGCAGCTGGAGGTAGCCACTTATGTCTCGGCAGCTTGCAGTACTTTCCACACAAGATGATGTATCCAGGAATTTCACTTACTAAGCAAGACCTTCTGCAGCGTCGAGACTTTTGCATCCATCAAGTATCAACACAAACGAAGGTGCACTCTTAAAAATAAAAGTGTCAGAAAAGCTCCTTAGGAGCAATCCCTTAGAAGAGCCACTTTTGGTTTTCTGAAGAACCTCACATTGTGCAAATTGGAAGAACCTCTGAAGGTTTCTGAGAGTGCGGATATTTATGGCCTGGGATATTTATACTCAGATCATGCATGTTACATGAGAAACTGCTCTATTGACATGGTGTGAATAAAGTAAAGCCAAAGAGGTTCCTCACACCGCAATTTCTCTTTGTCTATAAAATGACTGGACTTTTCTACTAGGCTCATAGCAATTACCCAATCATTTATGGTGGATACGCGATGATAAACCCTGAAATTTCCGACTGAGTGGTAAGCCTGCAGTTGAACTGGCGAGGGCATCCTTCCGTTTCCATCTGTTTGCTGTTCCAAACACATTGGCCTTTGTCACATGTGCCTGGGAAAATCTGCCACTGTGCCAAACAAACTTATCAGCATTGACATCCATTTTTCAATAGTTACATCTGGGAATATACTAACACCGGCAACTGAAAAAGCATCACCTTGAATTAGCAGGTACATTAAAAAACAACAATCTGTTGTCCTCTGATATTCAGGCCCTAATAATTTTTGAACATAATACACATAAACACAAGCACAGACACACACACACACACATACACACACACACACACACACACTGCTATTTACAGAGCTTTACCTTCTCTGAATATCTCCTTCATATGCTTTTATACAGGGGTCCAGCTGAAGAAACTTGTGAAAATCAGAGAGCAGAGAGCTGTTGCGGCCCGTCATTGTCGTCCTTTTTGAAACTTTAGGAGATTTGAAGTGAGGATGGCGGAAAGGAAGGTTTCTTGCATGCACAAGAGTGTCCCTGGCTCTGCAGCCTTTAGAGGAGGGGGCTGAGAGGGCGTTTCTCTAGGCTTTGCACACAAGCTTAACCAAAGCTTGCTGCGGCTCAATTTCCTCCAGTAGCCTTACAAAGACCCTCTTTGATATGAAACCAGATGTTTGCTTGGGGGTTATTTACATTTTACGAAGATGGTCAACCAGACCCAGCGATGGCAGAAGAAATCCTTACTCAAGAAAGAGCAAATTCATAAGCAGTTACAAATTCAACTAATTTTCTGAATTAAAATGTTTCAGTGTCATTTTCACAGTAAGAAGAGCCTTAATAATCTACTTATCATGTCTCCTGTTTCTTTGAGCTTTTTGTCTTAAAGCTATGATTTCGTGTAGATGTACAAACAGCTGAGGTCGTGTGGCTTATTTGTCTCTTTCCTAAAGCAAATATGGTTTACAATTTAACATTTGAACAACTGTAGGTAGATATTAGATAATAGACGAAGAAATCTAAAATGTAGTAAATATAAAAAAAATGATTTTTCTCTCAAATTGTAACGTCTACATGCCAAAGCCTTTGAATTAAAATACTTAAAAATCATACATCAGTACAGAAACAAGGAAAGTGTACTTCACAGGCATATTCATTGGGGCGAGTCAAATCATTAGTGCTATCATTAATTATCGAGGCTTTGTCACATAAAAGTAAATGGCTTTGCGCCATCTGACGAATCCTCAGTGATAAACGCAGTTGACAAGAGTTTTTTGTTGCATCAGAAATAATGGCTGCAGCAAAATGAAAAAGCACACATTGATAATTTCAAAACAAATGTAATTCCATCTTTTTGAAGAGTTGTAATTCTGTTTTGTCTCATTCCTACTATTCATCTGTCTTCAAGTCCACAAGGTTATGAGGGTCTCGCAATTCTATGCAAGGCCTAAGTCAAGAGATTGGCTAGGCCATCATGTACCTTTACCATTCTTAGAAACCAGTCCTTTTTAAATGAAGTCAATTCAATGCACTATTATTCATTTCCTGAATTATAAAATATTGGGGGAAATGAACAGCATTCAATGTGGCCTGTGCAAAAGTTAAAGGGGACATACTATGCAAAACTCACTTAAAAAGAAAAAAATAACCAAGTTATAATAGGCCTATGGGCTATACAAAACATGTTCTTTGCACAAAATCCCTCTCACATTAAAAGATTTCACCAGCTTTATACTTTATACCCTTTCAAAACCAGCCGTTTCAGGTCTCTGTCCCTTTTATGCAAATTTACATTTACATTTATGGCATTTAACTGAGGCTCTTATCCAGAGTGACGTACATCAGTAGTCCACATCTGTTTCTTAAACCTGTAAAGCAACTTAATTCCACATCCACTATTCAACCAAGTTACTGCACGCTCTGTACACCTACATAACACCTGCCAAACAATACCTGAACAACACATATCAAAGAAAGGTCAGAAGTTAAGACAAACGTAAGGAAGGGATGGGGAAAAGGGTTTTTTTGAGAGACGTAGTTAGTCGCCAAGATCCTCCTTGAAAAGGTGGGTCTTCAGGCGATGCTTAAAGACAGCGAGGGATTCCGCAGATCTGATTGGAAGAGGGATTTCGTACCACCCCTGGGGGGCCAAGACTGAGAAGAGTCTTGACACATGTCTCCCTCTTCTTCTGAGCAGCTCTTCTTGCTGGCCACGCCCCACTCATCCCATACTTACCAAACACAACGAAACAATCTAGTTCATATTAACTATGATAGAAACACAAAAGTCATTTTTTGAAAGTACTAATATCTCCCTCATCATCTCATGTGTAACTTGCCTCTGCCTGTAGCCACAGCGCTCGGCTTATCTGTGCTCGTAAAACTAGCAGACAAAACTGGCTGATCTTCAACTAATCTAGTGGGTGGGGTCTCGACCGATGGGGCGGTTCTAAGCAAATTGGCCCAGTATTACATCACAATAGGCTCGCTGTCCAAATGGCTAATTTTGAAAGGGGCTGAAACTGTATAAGCTGGTGAAATCTCTTCATGTGAGAGTGATTTTGTGCAGAGAACTTCATGAACATGTTTTGTAGGCCATTATAACTAAAGTGAGTTTTGCATAATGTGTCTCCTTTAAACAAGAAAGCATTTTTCTTTATCAAAGAAAACCTCAATAAGTAGGCTGTTATATTGGTTTCAACCCATCCCAGTTACATTCATGCCATGCACTACTAAAGGTGCATCCACAGGTCTACAGCATGCACAGAGATTGTAGTTCTGACATGTATGCAGAAGCCATTCCAGACATGCAAATCAATGATTTTTCTGCTTTAACATTTTAACAAATCTGCTTGCTTTCATGCATTGAAGGAAACGCTGGAAGGAAAACACCTTTGGCAGAAATGGACACCTGAGACGTGTGTATTATGGTTGGCGGTCCGTCATGCGATGTCCTAAGGGCCAACATCATGCCTGTGAGGTATTTCAGTCTCATTCTGTGGAGACGTTGTCATGAATTTGATGTGGTTATATCTCATATCGAGCCAAAACAGAATGTATAGACAAAACCACCTGCATTCAATATATCTCCATTCCGCTTTAAATAAGATTGTATCTGCTAAAATGTAATATGGGCAATGAATGCAGGCAGATGTCCTTTGTGGGTGTACTGCAGGAAGCAGCCTTGCATGTTCATACATTCAGCAGAACTATGCTTTATTCAGCCCCTGTTGGCAGGGCAGTGAGCAGAGGTGGGAGGAATTCTCTCAAGGAAAAACATGGATGAGGAGAATTGAGCATAAAGCAAAAGCACTGCCCAGCATCTCTTTTACACATTACATTTACATTTATGGCATTTATCAGACGCTTTTATCCAAAGCGACTTCCATTCTCTAACTACAGGGGACAG
>JBBJLR010000037.1:5938438-5949636 GCA_037577145.1 Brachypetersius gabonensis
GTGGTGCTGGAGGTAGGATTCGAACCTGTGACCTTTTGGTTCGGAGGCAAGTATCCTACCACTAGGCCACCACCATCACATTTGAGTCAGACTTTAAAGAGCTCATCTCATGGAAACATGACTTTTACTCGTTTTTATTTTATTGGTTGGGAAAATAATCTATATGGACAAAAATATTGAGACACACTTGTTTGAGGGTTTGGGCTAGACCCCAATCTTAATGCTTCAGTATACAAAAACATTTTGAACTACTCCATGCTTCCAACTTTGTTGCACGGTTTGGGGAAGAACCTTTTCTATTCCAGCATGACTGTGCCCCAGTGCACAAAGCAAAGTCTATAAAGATATAATTGGATGAGTTCCTGACCTCAGCCCCATCAAACACCTTTGGGATGAACTGGAACAGAGATTGTGAGCCGTCCAACATCAGTGCCTGACCTCATAAATGCTCCATAGAATGGATGAATGGGCACAAATTCCTACAGAAACTCCAAAATCTTGTGGAAAGCCTCCCAAGAAGAGTGGAATCTGTTATAGCTGCAAAAGGAGAGACCAACTCCATATTAAAGTCTATGCGTTTGAATGCAATGTCATAAATGTTCCTGTTGGTGTAATGGTCAGGCCGTGTCTCAATACTTTTGACCATATAGTGTACTTTGTTTTATGTAAACATGGTTAAAGTGTCAAAACATATCCATCATTACTTTCCATGCAGTCGATATATGGAAATAAATTGGGAAAGTGCTGTCACAAAAACAAAAAAAAACTTTAATACAAAAAACTTTTTAAAGGCATTCTTTTAACACACCTGCCTATTCAGTCTGTTCAATTTTAGTCCACCCATTCATGTTAAAGTTATAAGAAATGTTCCTGCTTTCTGAATGAGATATAAAACACGCCAACCAATCATAATAGACAGCATTTAAATATGTCTTAAAGGCACAGTAACCAAACAGTTTTAGGTATTTCATCAAAACCAATGTTACATATGGACTTTAGAGAGAAAAATATGGGGAAACTGGCCCTTTAATGTGGATGTTCTGAGTTATTGGCCATATTGGCGAGATGTGCCGGTATGCGTTTTAGAACGAAATAAGAGAGAAGGAGAGAGGAGGGAAAACGGATGTACCGGATCTCTTTTGTCATATATCTGCAGCATCTATTCAATAAATCTTACTGCCTCTCTGAGTTCAATGCAACTGACAGTTACAAAATGAGCCTATATATATATTGGGACACTATGACTCTATCTCATTTCGCCTGCGGCCATAATAACATTTCTTCATTTTGTCTTCAGAAAGTAAGTAAGGGAGAAGATATACTGTACTGTACGCATTCCGAAGAAGTGAATGTTACACCTTGGTGTCAAACGAAGAGAATGCTGGAAGTTTGAGCGGAGCCACTGGGGCTTCCTCAGGCTGTATTGTGAATGTAAAGTAATGTACTTTCTGTTGATTCGTCTTTATTCTGCCTGAGCATGGCAAAAGCACAAGGCTAGTTCAGAAGAATCAGCACCTTTTCCAATGTAATTTGTCAATGTTAGGCTCTTTACTCTAAAAGCCCAAATGTGCAGCCATTACCCAGTGTGTTAGGACTTAATGAAAAAGAGATACCATTAGAGCTATGAATACACTTCAAACAGACAAACTTTTCTCCTTCGTTACCGTCAGCTCTGTTCTGCTTTTTCTTTAACACACGCATTTTCTGACAAATTCCGCCTCTTTCGGCTGCGATTGGCTAATAATTTGGCAACTTCTGTGCTCGGATTGGATAATTCCATACAACACAGCAGATAACCAATCTTGACGAAGGTAGTGGGAGACTACCAGTCAATCATGATCCAAAACCCATCATTTTATTATATCACACGAATCACACACTGATTTACTGGCAGTCTTGCGGGCCATGAAAGATTTCAAAAGGGCTAGCAAAACAAGATGTGAAGGTACAACATGTAGTGGAATGTGCCACTGAAACATCTGTGATACAGTTATTATTAATTAAAGAAAAAATTAAAGGCTAGAACTAATTAATAAAAAATATAGAAATATATTCAGATAAACACCACAAGTTTAAACAAGTGCAAACAAACATTAATAAGCATAAACAAGATCTGAAGTGTGCAAATGCACGCTGTACTGTAAAGTGCAGTGAGCTGTTTGTTTATAGATATACATAAATGACAGATGTCAGGCGAGATACAGTGAAGTAGGGAGTGACATGTCTGGGTTAAGGATTATTATGGTTATGAACCTGATCCTCTCTGCTCTGACCATAATACTCCAGAAGCTTCTTCCTTAAAAAACGATTATGGGGTGAGACACGTCTGTGATGATCCTGGTTGCTCTGGTCCTGCATCTCCTAATATATAAATGTCATGTAGAGCTGATCTGGAACACCATTCCACCACTCAGATCACTCTCTGTAGTCCCTTAATGTCCTGTACAGAGCTGTTCCCAAACCAAGAGGCGATGTTCTGAGTCAGGACACTACAGCAGCAGAGTAAAAGTCCTTTGGATCACTGGACAGACCTGAAACCTCCTCAGCTATCTCAAATAGAGGAGGCACTGCTTTGCCTGCTCAGACTGGGCTTATGGGCTTAAATGTGTTCAGTCCATGTCAGATCCTCAAAGATATTTGAAGCTGCTCCCCCTCTCTAATGCAGTCTCGTTGATGTTGAGGGGGTGGTTACTGTCTCAAACTGAAGTCCACCACAAGCTCCTTGGTTTTGCCAGCATTCAGTTGGAGGCAGTTCTCCTGACACCACGTTGTCAGTTTCCTCACCTCCTCCCTGTATGCTGCCTCAGCACTACTGTGTTGTCAGCCAATTTGAAGATGGATTTCGAGCTGTGTGTGGCCACGCAGCCATGGCTGTAGAAGGTGTAGAGCAGAGGGCCCAGTGTGATGTTGTTGGAGATGCAACCGCTGACTCTCACCACCCGTGATCCGCCTGTGAGGAAGTTAAAAACCAGGCACCTTGGTGAAAGGTCTGTGGAGCATTATAGTGTTGCAAGCTAAACTGTAGTCAATAAACAGCAGTGTCACATAGTTCCCATGTTTCTTGTCCACATGGCTGAAGGTGGAGTGGAGGATGTGGGAGATGTTGATCTGTTGAAAACCTCCAAGCTGGTAATCATTCAGGACTTATTGTTCTTTGGCACCAGGACAATTAAGCACATGTGGACCAGGGCGGGAGCCAGATACTTGTTGAAGATGGAGGTGAGTTGGTCGACACAGCAGTGCAGCACATGGCACATAGCTGTCCCAGGCTACATGGCTAGCGTGAGCCTGATTAGCCTCAAAACAGGCTTAGAATCTTAACCCTTCACATCTTTTAAAAATTTGTGAGCAAAGCTAACTGCAACATGCACAAACTCATCGGTGTCATCTGCACATGAGCAGAACATGTTCCATTGAGTGCATTCTGTATAATGGCTTTTGACCATGTGGAACATGGAGAAAGTCTGATGGAGTCATTACTTGATCTGGCACAAGGTGGGTCAGCCATGTCTTAGCCATGTCCTCATATCCTGTTAGAAAGTCACTCTTGCTCTGAGACGGTTCAAAGAGGACAATGCTGGGTAATGGAGAGCAATGGGCTCTCATTTTCTCAGTCTGTTCTGGACTTCAGTCCCATGGTATTTCTTTGTTCATCACCGCAGGGCCTTCTTTGTTCTCACTGGCACCTCAGAATATGTCAGCCGGCCCGGTGTGAGAACTTAATTCCCAATGTCCCGAAATGTTGCACTGTAATAACCTACTAAACCCATTGATTTGTGGGCAATAAAAAAAAAAAAAAAGTGATCAGACAGGAGCCTGAACCAGGATCATGGTTAACTCTTGTGCGCTGTTCAGAAAATATAACGATTCTTTGTGTGACACTATAGAAGAGCCACTTTTTGTTCCCTGAAGAACAATTTAATTAATTGTTCTTGAAGAAAAGACTTTTGGAAGTGAGAGCTGAGTTTAACAAGAATAATAAACATTCATACGCAAATATAATATACCACCAAGGTTAACTGTATGTCCAAGGCAACTCTTAAGGGATAGTTTAGGTCCTTAATGACATCTCAGAATAAAAAAAAATTGCAGAAAGTCTACACTTTCAATCAATCCCACAATACCACAATATAGGAAAGTATATTTTACAATTATCTGAATTGAATGAAACATTATAGTGCATGCAATCTTTTGTAGAAAGATCCTGTAAATCTTTGTCCTTTTTGCCATTTTCATTATTTTGTGACACTGAGAGAAATGGAAAAAGTGAAATGATATAATTATTAATCATTTTGTAAAGGCTATGTAATGAATGATGTATTACACAAAAACAACGGTATCGGAAAATAGCAACAGTATAGGAAAATCTAAACTGCAGACTATATTTTCAACTGTAAGTCCTACAACATATTTTTCAACTAATTCATTTAATTATTTAATGAATGTCTAAATATACTACAAACAGACAGACTAGCCATATAACCAGAACAACTACATATACACAGATTTTCATTACAAACTAACTAACGGCTGGCTCTGTGCCTATACTGACCTTGTCTAGTTTCTTTTAATAGAAAGTATGCTTAGCATTCTGCCCTTTGCCACTGCAGTTTTTACTCCCCTTACATGCAATAACCTTGACTTGAAGAGTTGAGACTAGGAAGAAACTGTATATGAGATGGAGAAGAGTGAGTTATGATGTTGTAAAGAATATGCACACCAAGCAACTTTAAAACAGCAGGATTTTCCCAGGTGAGATGCAGTGGTGGGGAAGTAGACAGCGGTGTATAGAATTCCTCGGGTAGGCTTGCAGCAGGCAGAATGAAAGGGCTCTAGATTTGCTGCCTGCGTTGTTATGGGCTATGAGCTGCTTTCAAAAGGCAAGTTGAAGCTGCTGGCTGACCTCAAGTTCTTAGTCTGTATTGAATGCACTGCATCCTCCCTGGAGAGCCACAAAACAAATATCCCCCACACACTCATATCGTCCCCATACTGACTGACCTGATGCACAACCCAAAGTCTGAAAGAAGGCCAAGTGCAATTAGAGCACACATAGTGTCTGAATATTACTAAAACATTGATGTAGTCGTAAACTATACATCAACTACACTGGTAAACTGACTGCTTGCTTTGAGGATATACTGTATAACATACACTGATCAGAAATAACATTAAAAGCACCCACCCCATAAAGTAACATCTGCCTAATATTAGAACACCTTGAACTTTTTGTTCCTCAAACCATTCCTTAAACAGTTTTTGTAGTGGGGTGGGGTATGTTATCCTTCCAAAAGAGGCCACAAACATTAGGGAATACTGTTGCAATGAAGGGGTGTTCTCAGAGCTTCAAGCACTGCTCGTCTTGAACCTCCGATGCTCAAAAGAAGAGGAAGACATGTGTCAAAGCTCTTTTCAGTCTTGGCCCCAAAGGTGGAACGAACTCCCTCTCGCAGTCAGATCTGCGTAGTCCCTTGCTGTCTTCAAGAGTCGTCTGAAGATCCACCTCTTCAAGGAGCTCCTTGGTGATTAACCAGTCCTCACTCTTATACATATTTTCCTATAAAACCTCAGACACTTACCCTCTTAACTGTTCTTCATCCCTTGTGTATTAACTTATGCCTTTTTTCTTTTGACAGAGTTTGTTAAGGGGTGTAGCTTAGCTTGATTTTAGTATAGCTTTACAGGTATGAAGAACAGATGTGGACTACTTAAGCTCTGATGTACGTCGCTCTGGATAAAAGCATCTCCGAAATGCTGTAAATGTAAACAGGTGTGGTTAGTACCACTTTAGGAAAGCAACATCCACAGAAATGTACATGAACATCCACAAGACCTGCTGTTTTGGAGATGCTCTGACTCAGTCATCAAGCCACTACAATTCGATCCTTGTCAGTTTCGCTCACATCCTTACACTGGTCGAGCTGTACTGCTGCCAATAATCAACTTCAGGAACTGACCATTCACTTGCTGCTTAATTTATCCCACCCTTGGTAGGTGTCATGGTAACATCAGTGCTGTTAATGTGAAAGACATGTTGTGTATAGAGGTAGTGCAGTGTGGTGCGTTGCTCCACTACACTGTTGCAGTAAATAAAAAAGAAAACTGTAAAAATGTGTTCAGAATGATGTTATAAATAATGTATACCCAAAATTCATCATAATGACATGAAAATGAATGCAAATAATTCCAGTGGGTTTTTAAAAAATAAATAAATAAATATATATATTTATTACATACACAGAATATTATATGCAATGATACATTAAACTGTATTATATCATATTATATATATATATATAGTCAGTAAAATAGAACATTCTTGAACATTTACATCCAGACTTTGTTTTTTAAAGTGAGTAAAAGGGAGAATCCCTCTGGTGCCCTCACAGCTCACCCTCCAATGGAAAAAGTGGTCCTGATCTGCAACCCCAATGTTCACTGCGGAGCTAAATGCTTATATGAAAGGGCAGTTTGCATTTTCCTCCAAATGTATTTTATCTGTCCAGTGCTGTATCACAAAAAAATACATTTAAAAAAATCACTGCTGTCACTTCAAACACTTTCAGTACATACATCCACTTAAAGTTTACACTCAAACTATGTATTCATAATCACAAAGATACGTCAAAGCAATCAAATAATTAATTACGGGGGGAAAAGTAATTAGCATTTGGCAGCATTACAGTTCAAATTTGGCTCAGTCCTCTTGGCAAACCGTATCAATTCCCTAAGTACGTTAGGGCCTCTCTGTTGGGCTGTTTTAAAATCCTCCATAAACTTTTGAAAAATATGAGATTCAAGTCAGGAGACTGGCTAGGCCCTCACCTTTTTTAGAAACCAGACTGGATGGATCCTGGCTGCATGTTTGGGTTTGTTGTTTTGTTTAAACATTATTTCCCCAGATTCAGTTTCTTGGCAGATGAGATTCACTTCTCTTCTAATAGCTCCCAGTAAATCGCTCTATTCATGCTTCCTTCAGTGACATGCAATGCCCCGGCACTGCACAGGTGATGCTTCGTACCTCACCTGGGGTGTGGTGTTCTTTGGATCATACTTGCGCCCCCTTTTTTCTCTAAGCAAGATGAGCTGAACCATTCCCAAAGAGGTCTATTTCCTTTCATTAGAAAAAAGCACACTGTTTCAAAAGATTTCCTATTTGTTTAAAAGCTCCTGAGAACATTTTAGAAGAACGCCTCTTCTTTGTGTTTGCAGCGTTGTGTGGGTTTAGGAACAGAGATGAGTTTTGTGTAGGGTGTAGGCAGAGCTGACACAAGACATTATGCAGCTCTAGGTGACTGGGGTGGGGGTGCGGTGGTTGGGGGCTAGTTTGCCTATATGCCTACGCTTGTTCTGTGTGTAATTGTTGCTCCTGCTGCTTTGCCTTACATTTCCTTTTTTTAATTTTACTTTATAAATCCACATTATGACATTAATTTGGTTTAACGCACCATAAAAACCCAAACAATATTTTCCCAACCTCTTAAAAGAATCGCTTACAACTAAAACAGCATGTGGCTTGGTGTTTAGGGAGTTGCCCCTGTGATCAGAAGGTTGTGGGTTTGAATCACAGAACTGCCAATAGCACCACTGAGGTACCCTTAAGAAAACGTGACATCCCCACACTCTGCTCCCTGGGTGCCGCACTACTTCACTCGAGTAAATGTCTTAAGTACAGAGAAAAAGTGCCCACTGTGGGCCATGTTGTGGATCACACTTGACAAAAATGGCCATTTAAACAGTTTTTCTTTATCTCAAGTACCTTCGAGACTGACTTATGTTAATTATTTCTGTATGTATTGGGTAGCATTTTCAAAATAGAGTTACAAAGACTTGAAATGGCAGCGACGACAGCCCATGGATGGGATAAATGACAAAATTACACACTCTTTGTAAATAAACGTCCTGTAGTTTTGCTCCCAGATATCAAAATGATGTGTGCCGGTGCAAAGATTTCCATATGCATGAGTTGCTAAACAGCAGAGGGCCACTAATTCCTTCCAGCCGTTCCTGACTGGTTCTTATGACCAGCGCGCTCTCTCTCTAAGCGATATGCAAATAGACACGGTCATGCTAATAGGATCTTGTTTGCGCTGGGTGCTGAAGCAGGAGGCTGCAGTAAATCATGCCCGCTGCTTGAGCCCCAACATAGGCCTCATTTTGCTGTCTTCGACAGACGGACGTGTGTTTCTAACTCATCCTGCTGATGAAGACAAAGCATTTCCTCAATAACACAGAGGCCCGTTTTGATCCTGTGCCATGGAAGCCTTGGCCCCGAGGCAGTCTAACATAATAAGATTGCCAATATCTACAGAAGCTCACCAACACCGCTGATCTTTAGCAGGCATCAGTCAGCAGGCTCTGTTAATGCTAGACTAATCTTTCAGCTGGAGAAGGCAAAGGCCGTACAGTAACCCAAGAAATTTCCAATAAAAGGTATAATTGGTTCGACTTTTCAGCAAAGCACATTCATTCAGGCCCCACCCAGTCTTAACCCTCTCCAGCCCATCCATTCAAATAACAACTTTTACTTTTTGATCTCAGATGTCCGGTGACCAATTTTGAATCTGATAGTTGCCTCTGGCAACCTACGCTACAGTTTGATATTTTTGATTAAAAAGATTGCATTTTAAACTTTAACACATGTTTGTAGACCTCTCGTCTCTAAAAAGTGGCTCAGAAAAAAGCCTTGTAAGGGAATTTTTATTACCTTTTATTATTACGTTTAGTTCATTTTAATGCTAGGATTCTCTGTCATAAACGATATATTTTCAACAGCAACGTTCCTCCACACTACTGACAGATGTGTTTAGGGTCAGCATTTCAGGCCAGATCAACCATTATCAGTGTCTCTTTCTCACCTGTAATAGACCAGTATAATGTTAATTTCAATCAGTTTTATGCTAATAAATGACATTAGGCAGCAAAACTTCTCAGGTTAGCCAGCTGGTTAATTTAAACTTTACAGACTTGTGATCACAAGGAAAGATGAAACTTTAGTTTGGCCATTTATACTGTTATTTATATTATTATTTTGATTCCACCCATTTTTTCTGTAATGTCTCGCCAGTGGCCGGTAGAGGCCACTGTTTTAGGTTTGGTCTAGACTCTTATTTTGATGTTCGTGTATGCAGGTATCTTGTGTCTCCGTTTCAGGTATCTTGTGTTTGCCTTAAGTGATTATGTTTGCTCATTGGTTCAGGTCTTGTATTTAAGTTCTATGTACGTGTATGTCCTTTGCTGGTCATCCCTCACATTGACCTTCACCTTCCCTAAACCTCATGTGTCTTATATGTAGTTTTGCTTTCTGTTTTAAAGGTCCTCGTACCTGTTTGTTTTGGTTTCTAGTAGAACCTGTGTCGTTTTGTTAATAAACTCCTTCACTTTGGAACCTGCTTGCGCCTCACCTCACTCCCCGTGCACAACCCAACGTGACATTTTCAACATCTAAATATCCATTAATATCAAGTGCAGTGCATATACATCCAGATATCTGATTATTGATAGCAGAGCATTGATTGTTAGAAAAATATCTGTTTTAGTTGCCTTTAAAATGTCTGTTGTCACAGTTCTTTTTTTTTTTTTTTTTCAGTTTAATTGTATTTATGTTGCACTTTTTAAGTGTCACAAGGCAGAGTCCAGGTCTAAGCTCCTAGTGAGCAAGCCAAAGGCAACAGAACTGAAGAAAAACTCTCTGAGCTGGAGAAAGAAACCTTGAGGGGATGCAATGGGCCCAAGCAATTGCAGACCCAATGAGCTATGGTGATCGGTCTAGACAAATGTGTGGCTGTTCCCTCAGAAAAAAACAGAACAGAGTTAGTTCATGACACTAAAGTTAAGGTCACTTAGAAAAAAAGACGGTCTACTGTGATTTAATTAAAAATAATAATCTGAGAATGCAGCTACATGTTACCCATAAATGGCTTGGTAAGAGACACTAAGTCAGAAAATTGCCAGTTCAAATACACAGTGTGAGTAATTTATTTTAATTTTGCCCATAAAACCAATGGTTTTCCAAACACTGACTTTATAGCAACCACACATGTACTACATTTTTAATCTCTTTACTTTTTTAGATAATGTAGAGAAGAGCCAGTAGCCTGCCGGAGTCCCCAAGGAGAAAGCACAGGCAAGACAAATACTTTCTTTATTATTATTATTATTATTATTATTATTATTATTATTATTATTATTATTATTATTATTTGTTGTTGTTGTTGTTGTTGTTGTTGTTATATGAAATAACTACACATTTCATTATCTTCAATTGTTAAAAAAAAAAAAATTGGCCTTCCTCAATTTAGATTTTGTTATCTAAACACAGTTTTATCAGTATGTAGTTGTGGCTATTAGGAGGTAAAACAACAATGACATGAATATTATAATGCATACTAACAATAAATCACACATCACTAAATCTGCTAGAGCTTTTGGACAATAGATTTTTTTTACAGTAACTCTTTTGGTAAAGTGTTCCTGGCATGGTGTCACTATTTCCATTTCTAAGAAGTGACTGAAACCTGGTCAGACTGAAACCTAGTTAGGCTGGTCCCAGTTGCTGTAAATCAAAACCTGATTACTTAATTCCACTGTCAGTTCCTAATTACATCAATCTGATATATCCGGTCTAACTGAAATAAAAGCTCACTTGGCTGCTGAGACACTACAGAGAAAAATATCCTGACTGGACCAATTACAAGATTTAAATCGTTTCACTTCCAATCAAAACTTAGCAGTGAAATAAGGATTGTACTTAAATTCTTGCAGAGTTTAAATACAACAAGCATGGAGATTGTATTATTTCAGGCTGAATTATTATTATAACTATGACAGTTTAAACTATGAACTGGTTAACATCATTTAAAATTGACCTAGAATATTTCTAATAGAATATGAATTCATTAACTCTTATAGACTCTATCCCAGGGTCTACAGGTGCAAGGCAGGGACTGGGCGGGGTGCCAGCCCACCACACACAGACACACACATACACACACACACACCATTCACTCACATACAGACACACCTGTGGTCAGTTTGAATCCCCGGTTCACCTGATGCTCATGTCTTTGGACTGTGGGAGAAGCCAGAGACCCCAGAGGAAACCCACACCACCATGAGGACAGCATGCAAACTCCACACACACACACACACACACACACACACACACACACACACACACACACACACACACACACACA
>JBBJLR010000037.1:5970934-5984799 GCA_037577145.1 Brachypetersius gabonensis
GTGTGTGTGTGTGTGTGTGTGTGTGTGTGTGTGTGTGTGTGTGTGTGTGTGTCTGTGCTGGAGATGGCGATGGAGAGAGGGTGGCTGAAGCTAGTGAGAGTGGGCTGCTGTTTTGCGCTCATTTTATCTCCAAGTTTGTGAAACCTCCCCAGATCATGTGAAAGCATGAATGTTTGACTTACAGATTACATCATCGTGCTCTTGTATGGTTATGTAAGCGCACTGTACAGATTATGTTAATGCAACACTCTTATTTATTCTCCGCAGCCTAAGCAGGTCATTGTTTGATTCTTTATGACTGAAAACTATTATTAGTGTGTAATGACAAGGAAAATTGCAGCTAATTAAAAGTGAACTGCTGTTGTGGACATATGGCTTGCAATTGTGTTGCAGTCGATTAGCATTAATTTACAGTATCTGTGGTGGGCTGAGAAGTAGCCTATGACTGACTCATCAGCAATATGAGCACTCACTGTCAGCTGTCTATTATTATTATATTTTGGATGTAGCTTTTAAAATCACATATAAAATGGATTGACGAGGTCGGTCAGTTTTTGTAGACATTTTGCCTTCCATTTTTGGAGAATCACCTTTAGTTTGCATTTTGCTGCTTTCCAGCCTTTCCAGTCGTGCTCGCAACTGTAGTGCAACAGCCAAGTGAAAGATATGATAGTGACAGTTTAGGAAAAAGAATGAAAAATGAAAAAACAGAATCACTCAAATGGATAATGGACACGCTCCTTAAAAATACATGTAACCTGGAGTACTCAGGAGTAACTAATCTATTGTACACTAAGCTAACTGGTTTCCACTAGTAATCATCTGGATTAGTTCAGTGTAACAAAAGGTACTCCTGGAGCATTGCATTGCTTGGGAGTGTAGCTGAAAGCCAACCAATCAACTATGGGTGGCAAGGTACTGTCAAAAGATCTCAGGGATAAAGCTGTGGACAGGCACAAGTCTGGAAAGTTGGCCAAAAAATGTGAAGCACAGCCAAGTTCATAATCAAGAAGTGGATATTGTTGGTACTCTTAGCCCCACACACCCACCCCACCCCCACAAATCAGACCAAACTGGATGGAAGAATCTGGTCAGATAGGCAACCAAGGGCCTACAGCAACTTTGAAGCTGTTACAGCAATTTATGGCAAAGAGTGATTATTGTTTGCATATGACAACCTTGACCACACATTTGGCTTTTATGGAAGGGGTGCAAGAAAAAACACACCCCTCAGGAAATATCACATTAAGTCTCGACTGAACTTTGCCAAAACACACCTTGAGGATTCTGAGGCCAAATTAAAAAAAGGTGTCAGATGAGACCAAAATCAAACTATTTGGCCTCAACACCTAATGTTCCTCCTGGCGGAAAGCCAGTGCAGCTCACCATCCAAAGAACATCATACCTACAGTAAAGCATGGAGGTGGTGGCATCCTGTCGTGGAGTTGTTTCTCTGCAGAAGGGACCCAAAGCTAACAGCTAAACGGACCACACAGTGTCTAAAGGAGAAACGGGTGAATGTCCTCGTCTGGCTTATTGAAAATCTGTAGAATGACGATTGCAGTCCACCAACATTCACCATCCACTTTGACTGAGCTGGAGCAGTTCTATAAAGACCAGTGAAAAAGTATTGTACAGTCTAGATGTGCAAAGTTGGTAGAGACGTAGTCCAAAAGACTCAAGACAGTAATTAAAACAGAAGCTGTGTTGACACAGTGGAGTGATCCCTTATCCGTCTCAGTGAATCTATTTTTTTTTCCAGAATGTTCACTCATATCATTCATATCACATCTTTCACTTGGATGTTATAAGGTGCATTGAGCTGGATTTTTCGGGGGGTTTGTCTTTATTTTAGGCTGCAAAGGAACACAATGTAAATATTTTGAGGAATGTGATTATTTTCTCCATCCATCTTCTACCCCTTTGTCCCACATTAGGGGTTGTGGGGGGCTGGTGCCTATCTCAGTTGCTATGGGCGAAGCTATGTACATCCTGGACAGTGAAAAAGTGAAAGTGAAAAAGCCAGCATGTCCCAGGGCCACATACAGAGACAGACAACCGCTCAACCTCACATTCATACCTTGGGGCAATTTAGTGTGCTTAACTGACTTATCTCCATAGCATGCATGTTTTTGGTGGTGGGAGGAAACTGGAAGAATTAAATAAATAAAAATGTGCCCAAAGCAAGGTCCATAAAGACATACTTGGATGAGTGTGGAAGAACCTGACTGATTCACACAAAGCCCTGTCCTCAACCCATCCAACACTTTTGGGATGAACTGGAATGGAAATTTTGAGCCAGGCCTTCTTGTCCAACATCAACTTGACCTCATAAATGCTCTACAGAATAATGGGCAAAAATTCCCAAAGAAAATTCAAAATCTTGTGGAAAGCCTTTCAAGAATAGTGGAAGCTGTTCTAGCTGCAAAGGGGGACCAACTCCATGTTAAAGTGTATATATTTGATTGCAGTTTCATTAAAGTCTCCTGTTGGTGTAGTGGTCAGGCATCCCAATACTTTTGTCCATATAGTGAATTCTCACCAGTGGGTCTGCTCACGGCTTGCGCGTCTTCGGGTCATTCTTATCAGAAAATTTTGCAGGTATGGGCAGCGCGGGTCAAATGAAAGTGAAAGTGAACACACCACTGCACACAGTGTGAACAGCATGAAATTCTTCCTCTGCATTTAACCCATTCACCAAGTGAAGCCATGAACACGGCGCCCGGGGGGCAGTGTGTGGGGACGGTATCTTGCTCAGGGTACCTGGACTTTCTGATCACAGGGCGAATGCCTTAACCACTAGGCCACCAGCTGCCCAAATATTGACAAAGAAGCTTTCTTACCAAATTATAAATAATTGGCAGAAACACTGTGGGTCGGGTCAACTTTGGGCTGTCAGCAAATTAACAAATTAATAAGCTTGAAAAAACTGTTTGGGAAAAAAATTTATTCAGACACCACAAATTCATACAATAACACTTTGCTGCAATATCATTGTTAGCAATTACAGCTTAGAGAACTTTACAGAAGGGAGTCATTAATACATCATCAGCTCCCCAAGTTTATACTGGGTGTCATGGACTCAATTTCATGAATGTTTAATGGGATTTCTTCTCCCCTTTTTTGATGAGATTATATTCTCCTGTAATGTTACTCCGATGACATGTAATGTTCCAATACAGAGAAGCAACCTCATTGCTTTGGCTGCGTGTCACCATCCTCCATGGGAGCTCAGACTGCAGGCTGATTAGGATTTGATTCAGGGTTATTGGCTATTACAATGTATTATTTTTTAAATCTGGGGCTATTCATGAAACATTAGGGGCTGTAGACCTGAACACCCAGGCCTAACAATGCCCCTGCCTACAAGCACCATCAATCTGTTATTCACTGTACATATATGATAACTCCATAGGAACTGTCCACTTATTTTAAAGTCAAGCTTTTGCATAGTGAAATAACTGTGAAATAACTGTGAAACAACCTGTGATAACCTGATCGGAAAAACAATTTTAACAGCTAGCTAAGTGTTAGAAAAGATGGCATTGCAGCGTTACTCACCTACTGTTCCAGTCAGATAAGTGGTTGGAAAGTGCTTTACCCTATAACACTGCAATATGCTGTTAAAGACTTACGTGCTCAAATAAATAAAAAAAAACAAAAACGTTTGTGTGTGTGTGTGTGTGTGTGTAATTACTTAAACTGTACTACTGTAAAATACCTGCAACAAAAACTTTGTCACCAGTAGTTAAATTGTTGTTGCACGCATTGGTTCTGTGTAATTACATTGTTATTGACAAATATTTAAATATTGACAAAGATTTGTTTTCTAAACATACCTTATGCTGATGTTCAATCAGTAACAAAAACAAAACTGTCCGCATGCTTTCCTGTATGGTTGAAACCTCGTTGCGTGAAATAGTTTCTATGTTAGTAAACTTATGATACCGTTCTAACAAAATATATTCAGCATAACAGACTTGCAAAACAATGAAAAACAATGCATTTATGTAAAACATCCAATTACTCTGTGAAATGGCTGTATAGATGGTAGCAATTGTATTCAATTAGCATTTATTAACAGTGTCTGCTGCTCATTACGGCTCTTTTTTCTCATAATTTGACTCTACGACTTTACAACTCAAAGTAACACCAGCAAGTGTCATAGTTGTTCAGGGTTGAACTGTATAAAGTCATTTAGAGGTTATTTTGTATGCAATATGTTGTCATTTTTTTAAATTGTTTTGTTTCAGTATGAATGAAAGTTACTTCTTTTTTTGTACACCATACATATAAAAATGTCTACATGCAAGTAAGCATTATGTAAATAAATGCATGACGAGGCTAACAATGATCTTTACCCTGTTGGGAACATGGCTGTTGTTGATATATGTTTGCAGTCAATTAGCATTAATTTTCAGTATCTGTTGCTTATTAAGCGGGTGTTAATGAAAGGCCTCCAGCAGACGATGGTGGGGTTTTGTGTGGCACTTGATGAGCGCAGTGTGTGGGGTGTTTGTGCCAGGCATGGTGGGGAGAGGCTGCAGAAGGTGGAAGGTGGTGTGGAGGGCAGAGTGAGGGCGAGGGGGAGAGGCAGGGCAGGGTGCCCTTTCAGCCATATGGGCCCTGCTAGCACCACGCCCGGCTTGAGCCTGGACCACACTCGTCCTCAGAATGGACGTCCAGCCAGAGAGAGGAGCCATCTGTGTGCAGTGCCCTCCATGCCGGAGGGTCATTGGCTCAAACTGAGTGGACGGAAACACTAGGACCTCTCTGGGGTTTTTGGGTTTGCTCTCTCTCTCTCTCTCTCTCTCTCTCTCTCTCTCTCTCTCTCTCTCTCTCTCTCTCTCTCTCTCTCTCTCTCTGTCTCTGTCCATCTATCTCTCCTCTTTTTTCTGGCTTTCTCTTTTGTGCTTCTCCTTCTACTGTCTCTGTCAACCCCACTTTCTCAAATCTCCACCACAGCAGCTGTGAAATAACTTTCAAATATACTATACTTACTTTGTTTGTCTCCTTATTAGTGATGCATTGACATGTTATTATATAGTTCTGCTGAATTATAACATTGGATAATAATAACTTACAAAACTTTTCAAGAGTTAGAGAAACTTGAAAACTTTCAAGACCCCCTTTAAAAAAATCCCTCATCTGGTGAAATCAAAGCACAATTGTGCATCTCCAAAAAATGAACTTCTCCGAAGAGCTTTGTATTCCAGATTTGATTGTAAGATTATGCAACAAGGAGTCATTTTGGACCATTTCTACTGTATCGTTCTTTATGAAATTTGGGCTTTTAATACAAAAATGATTATCTATAAAAATGGAGATACATGGTATGGTTCCACCAGTGATGATGATTTGAATATAAAAGGAACTGTAAAAATAACAGTAGCAGCAACAACACTAATCACTTTGCAGTCTGTGTCCTCTAATAGCCACTTTTGCAGATGGGCTTTGCTGACTCTGCGATGGAGGTATCAAAGTCACCGTCTCTTGCAGGTTCGCACTGACACCATGTTGCATCCTCTTCCACAGATGGTGTAGTGCTGAAACACTCCCATGTGTATTCCGTTGTGTGCTATCAATGAATCGTAAACAAGTGCAGCCTTGCAGTATGCATTAGACTGTAATCTGCTGAATCACTAAGCCTGCAGGCAGTGGGTTGATGCTGGAAAGAGCAGTCGCATCAGTATAGCCCAGGGACTAATAATCACACTATAACCCAGACAAAGTAATGGTCTGCTGAAAATCTACATTTTATGAGTTAGAAAGCTCATAACATGGAAAATGAATTTTCCTCGCTTTTTGATTTAAAAGAGTTTGGTGTAACGTGTGCACATGTCTAAAGTTCTGGACTACACCATTCATTCCTCAGCCTATACGGTCCATACATGGAAATTTAGCTCTATTGTTTTGTGATGTCATGAAGATATATTTAAATATATTCATTCAGACTACAACAATATAGCATTGCCCATTTATATCTTCTTTTTATACGACTGCAGTCTTCATTTAATTGCCCAAAGCAGACACACAGGTGACATAGCAGAGTTCTTAGTAATGCCTACTCATGTATTCTTGTAAAAATCTTTTGAGATGCTTCTTCAGCAGGGAACAAAAATGCAATTTCTATTAGTAAATGTAATTCCTAGATCTTTCTATTTTAATTACCAGCATGCACGGAAGGAATATCAATTCTGCCAATGAAAGGCAGCTGCTTCCCTCAAACCCCGTTCAGATGAATTTATCAGTGTCCTCGAAAGTCCAACAACTGTGTCAGCACATGCAGCGAAGGGTCAATTGAATCATTTTGCCCAGAGAGAAAAAAACAGCTACAATTCCAGACACAGCACAGTCTTATTAAATCTTGCCTTGGCAATCAGACACAGAAAGGAATATAAGCAAACAGCATTGTTTGTGTCATCAGATAGATCGCTAACTAATTAGGTCCCAAAGGTCCTAAGAATGCCTAGAAACTGCTGCTGATGGGTTTCTGCCTACCGCTCTAAATGGCTTTACTGATACACCCAGAGAGCTCAAGGTTTGTTGAATTTTTATGATGTTCAAAGAGGAAAATGGACTCTTACACATGCACTCACTGTCCACTTTACTGGAATCATCTATATTCTACTTTCACTCAGTGGCCACTTTGTTAGAAACATCTGCTTCTGCTCATGGTTTTCTAGGAACACCTGACTTCTTCTCATTCTTCACTTCATCTACCTTTGACTTGCACTCACTGGTCATTGTATGAACTTTACTGGTCAGCTACATAAGAACCACCTAGCTGCATTATGAAAACAGACAAACGCAATTGTTTAGTTCCTCTTCTAGTTGTTTATGGGCTACTTTCATGCAATCCTTTCCCTGTTAAAAAAACTGGTAACAGCTTTCACACTTACAAGGATCTTGTACCTTGACATAGATTCTACATTCTCTGGCGAGACTCTTTCAAATGAATTCTTTTAAAGATCTCTCTCTAGCACTTTGGCCTGAATTCTCCAAGAAGTATTCTGATGAATACAAAAAAACATAAATTCACATCATTTTCATTCCCATTAAATAATTCAGTGATGCTTCACAGCCTGTGGATGAAGGTACTTTAATGAAGGAAGAGACCACACCCATCAGGATGTGACCTCACAAAGTGATCAATCAGTGCAACTTTGTGTTGATTTTCAGTGAGCTTTTCCTTCTAAGATGACAAGTGAAACTGGAAGATACTAGAAGAGAAAATGCAAAGTGTGCTACATCCCTGCTATAAAACCGGCGTTCAGAGAAACCCAAACACTGGTTTTAGTTGAAAGTTTGTGTTTCGCCTCTTACCAAGCCATACAGCTGAATGTGTAGCAGCATTCACAAATTGATTGTTTATAATTATACCACAACAAACAGAGAAGCACATATTATATTTATATATCTGACCTGAGCTTCAGTGTGCCAAAGTCTTTGCTTTGTGTTTGTTTCTTCACATTTTTTTTTTGCCTTTTTCTCTGTCCTCAGCATCTATACATGTGAAATCCTCGACTATCGCTCCATCAGACATTTTAAAGGTCTCTCAACCATTCTTTCTCTCTCCAAAAATGTCACAATTTTTTAAATGATCAATATTCGATCCCTGATCAACCGATCACAAAGTTTTTTACAGGCGCTGCAGTGGATATTAGTGGATGTTCGGAGTGATTCCGAAATTCAGCATGCCTATTAATGCTATAAAAATGTAAAAAAAAGAAAACTTAAGATCGATTACACTACAGAACTATACCAGCAAGAACTCCCCCTTCCCACTAAATCAGATCAGAGCTTCTCGACCCCTAACTGTGGAGGTCAGGCCTTTTGGGTCTTGAGCTTAAAGAAAGCCACACATGCACTTACTGAGAATATGATATAGAATGACTCCTCTGACCATGATGCTGTTTTTCAGTTCTCTGTTGACCAGTGCCTTGTGGTATTTCTATAATGTGCAGTCGTCTTTGTAATTAGAGGTTTCTACACTGCAACACTACAATAATATCTCTCTCTATGTAGTTATGGATGGGCAGTTATTATCAACACTGTCTGATCATATCTTGCATTGGCATTTCCAGTCAAATATTTCAACAAAACTCAAGCATCAGTCACTAAGGGTGTACTCACACTAGGCACGGTTGCCGTGAACCGGGCCCTAGTACGATTGTCCCCCCTCCCCACTCCCCCTCTGGCCTGCACTCACATTGGATTTCACCATTCGGTTTCAGGATAAACAGGAAGAGCGGCGCTCTCGCTGAACGCAACGGAGTCCATCGTTCTGTTTACTTTTTTGACAGTAATTTAGAGTCGTTTGGTCCGCGGTGATCCACAGCCCTCTCACAACCTTTTGGAGCGTCGCAAAAACGTGATGTAATGCGTCCTGATCTGTGCTCCAGCACGGTTAGCGCTCACACTACATGCGAACCGCGCCCGAGTCCAACTGAACCGTGCTCTGGCTCACCTCTTCCAAGTGGGCCAGGGACGGCTAAACGAACCGCGCCCGGGCACAGAGCCTCACACTAGTCAAACCAACCGCGCTTTGGTGTTCAAACGCACTCGGGCACGGTTCACACTGCCTAGTGCGAGTACACCCTAAATGTGTGCTTTTGGCCACAATTTCCAGCCCAGTTTACTGTCACTGTTCCTACTGAAGTACTAGCCAGAGTGAGCAATCCTCTCATCAGTACACAAATAAGGAACTCTCTTTCAAAGTCACTTATATCTTTTTCCCATTTGCCAACTTGATTCAAAACTAAGATGAACTGGACCTGCTCAGCATTTTTATACACAACACAGAGCATGGGAGAATGATTATTGCTTCTTCAGGAATTTGTGTTAATTTGTCACTCACCTGTTGATGTATTTGACAGACTTGTCATGCCCAAATTGACAGCCACCCTTAGCCTCATTCATCATTGACCACAGGACTGCTTTTGACCACATTTCACTTATTGGATGCAACATTAATGCTGTAGTGGAATGGTAGTGTGTGTAGAGCTGGTATCAGTTGTTCAACATACCTCAATTGGAACCCAAAAGTAAAAAAAAAAAACCTCCCATTTTTTGTGAATGTCTTTTTTCCAGTCACGGAATCATGTTCTCCAATTGGTGTTTTTCAGATACGGCAGTTATTTCAACAGTGTTTTGGATGCCACTCCCTTTGAATACAGGGGTATTATCAACAATTTCCTCCCAGAGAAATATGCAGCTCACAGCTTTTATGTTTAAAAAAAGGAAACACAATAAAAGAACTTGTGTTTGTTATGCAGGAGACAGAAATGAATTTTTGATTAGAGCTTTTGCGAAGTCAGGTCTCAGACAGGCATTCAAATGAGAGAATGAGATTAGACGCTAATAAATATGGAAATGCTGGTGGATTTCTCCTTGCCGCTCCAAGTTGACTTTATCCAAGTGCATAATTCCCCTTTTTTTCCCCCTAGCGTTCGATCCTGCCAGTGTCCGACGTTTTGTGATTCAGGCAGGAAGCTAGAGAGCCAGCGACTCCTTCTGCAGCGGATCACTGGGCCAGACAGCTCCTGGACCTGCAGCACAAAGTCAGCTGTTCTGGCAAACACAAACATTCGAGTTAATTGAGTATGACTGAAATTTGTTATTCAGAAGCCATAAAAAGCAAGTAGACTCTTAAAAGGTGCTAAAATGCATTCTTTGGAGCAATGCGATAAAACATGGATAGATTTGTCTTTAATATAACAAAAATGAGATGCGCTGGTGTGAAGATCATGTCTTAATGTAGAATACATATTCCAGGTAAAGTTTTTCCTAGAATGATATATCAAATCTAAAAAACACTTAAAGTGAATCCCAGTCTGAATGATCCATGAGGATGCCGTCATGGATCTTTTACCTTACAGTGAGACAGTGGCTGTACAAAGCTAAGGCGGTCCTAAAGGCCATTAACTGGGTTTTGACAGAACAAACAAATGGAGAATTGCTCGTTTAAGAAAGTAAGCTCAGGCAATATGACTCAATGACCCTCAGAGTTTGTCCTAGAGAGGAGAAAGGAGAGAAACAGAAGGCATGGTCGAAATGTCATCTGGCACACAGGCTGGGCAGCTCAAGAGGCTTAAGTTGTGATATTTATACTGCAGGTCTGAAGGGGGAGACGGGTAGGGAAAAAAAATCTGTAATTTCACGGTACCTTCAGGGGAAATTTGATTTCTGCTGGGTGACAGGTTGATAAATAGCAACACAGCAGGCAGTGTCCTCCCAAACTTGAGTCTGAATAGTTTTCGGAGTAAGTCTTTGTCGGAGTGTTTCTGGAAGAAAGTATTGACTCGGATTCGTTCTCCACTAAACAGCTGCTGTAGGAACAGAAGTAGATACATTGAGTTAAATGATGTGGAAAAATGCTGATCCTCCCATGACTGTTCCTTCCCGCAGCTGCGTACTTTCTGAGGTTTGTTTGCTGTAGCTTTGTTATTTCTTTTTATTGATTTGTTTTGGGCTGTGTGTTCTTGCAGGTTATTTTTTTTATTTTTTTTATGTCACATAATGAGCAGATCAGTACAAATCCAAAATTGCTTGCTATAAAATTGAGTTGCTTTAACATACACTAAATTACCAATCTTCCAGGGGCGTAGCCACATGTAGGCAGATGGATCTGAAAACAGGGAAAGAATATTAATTAAGCTGCATTTCTTGAAACAACAACACTTCAGTTGATTACTTAATTTATCTAAGACTATGCCTTATTTTCTCAATCACTCTTTAACAACCAGTGTTTTAAAGTCTTCAATTAGTTAACAGCACATAATTGTTTAAATTTGAACTCTGAGCTACAGCTGGGCAATATGATGATATTTTATTGCTGCTGTTATAAACACGGTTATCGTGTCGCTAGTCAATGGTATAATTAGATTAGTGCACCACAGGTATATTCTATCTTTGAATAAAAATCCTAATGGCCAGACGTTTTGATAAACTAGGACCTTTTTGTGCTTTATTGTAATATCATGGATTTTTCTATGTTGCTCCCTCTAGTTCCAGCTGAAATCAAACAATATGTTTGAAGAACCTGTGAACGTGGGATCCCCAATAAAGTCATTTGTTGTTTTCAAATCATCTAAAAGTAATTATATATTTAAATTGTATTGTTCAAATGAATGAAATCCAGTTGAACTGGGCTGTGTCAACATGTCTCAGATCATCAATTCAAAGGTAATGGACATAAAAGGTCTATTAATATGTGTAAGCTGCTGAAGTGTTGTTAGGGTTTATATAGTTGATTTGTACAACCATTGTTGCTATTGTCTTGTATGAAAAGAAAGTGGAAGCGCTGGAATAACGTTTGTGGAAATAATTTGTATCCAGCTGGATTCCTTACTTTTTCACAAACTAACCCTAACATTGATTTCTGCCACTGGAACGATTTTCCCTTTACCTTTAATAAGAGCCCACTGTAAAACAGGTATCACCATGACTTTAAATGTCCGGGAAACTTTCTCACGCAACTTTATCCCTGACTTTACCTTGTTAGGCCCCAAAGTGACATATTCGTAACTTCCTTGTCACATGACCAGTGAATTTGGGTGACATCACTTTCAAGATGGCCGTGTGCAAGGTAACCACACCTGACCAAATCAAATTTCAAACATCTTATTTTTGGTAACTAAAGGTATGTTTCACTCAATTGAACAATTCTGATACTTAAATAATATGTCAAATATTACATTCAACATGTTCTGACAACATTTCCTGAAGAAACTGATATAAAACAAGTTACTACAACATTGTGGTGGAAAAATGTTCAATTCAAAGCACATTTAAACAAATATAATAATGTTAAATTTATAAAATAATTAACCATATTTGTTACAAAACAATTTTTAAAT
Source organism: Brachypetersius gabonensis (assembly GCA_037577145.1). Taxonomy (NCBI): domain Eukaryota; kingdom Metazoa; phylum Chordata; class Actinopteri; order Characiformes; family Alestidae; genus Brachypetersius; species Brachypetersius gabonensis. The sequence continues at coordinate 5,982,796 of JBBJLR010000037.1, forward strand.
ACTAGTAAATAAAACAAACATAATTTTATGGGCGTCCTAATTACATGTAATTCTATTAATTCTATTACTGGCTAAATGCTACAGTGTTTAGAATCATCTTTTGTTTTACAGCTAATGAGGTATCTAACAATCAAACAAATATATTTGTTAAATTTAAACATAAAGTTTAAAGTTAGAATGTTATTGTATCTTGTGGAAATGCAAATAAAAATACAAATAACTTTCCAGATCTTTGCCAGTAGGGGTGAGAATTTAAAAAACAAATTAGAAATGCGTTCTGTGTGATCCATTTAGTCTGTTTTATATTCCCCATAGTTTTGCCTCTAAGCGGAAATGGGTCCGGGTTCTTATGAGTTAGAGCCGTATTGAAAGTTTGTGGTTATTAGAGAGCAAGAACAAGCATCATGTTTCATGAATGTTCCTGTCATAACACTTTATTTTGCTGATCTACTATAGATGCTTTGTAGGCACTCAGCTCGTCTTTCAGCTAAATGTCTTTTAAACGTTACTGAACCTTAAGATTCCATTCAATCTAACACTAAACCTAACCTTAACATTAACACAAAATTAAAACTAATCCTAATCCGAAACCTAATACTGATGATAATCCGCTCACCAGGTAATTTATTGACAATTAAAGTATCTGAAGATAATCTGTAGGGGACCTTTCAAAATTAAGAGTGACCCCCTTCTATATTTAAAGATATTAATAAAAGCCAGTTCCATTATTCTTCCATTCACCTGTGATCAACTAAGAAAAGGGTGAGGGTTTTTCTTCCTTCTAGGCATATTTAATGAACTGCCCACTATATTTCAGTATTTTTAATATTTTACACTCACTGTTCTGGCATTAAAACCATTCCTTGGGCATTGTCTTTGACTTCAGCACTTCTCTAATTCCGGCATACTCTAAGTGTATGAATTATTCACCGCCAAATCATCCCCATTTAATCTGAGGCTTCCATAATTCAGGATGGTGTCCAAACAATTAGACTGCCTTGCCCTTCATTTGCAATGCATTCATGTTTAATGTGGTTTTATACACAGAGAACAGAAATGGTGCCTCTTTGAGTCAAATAATCTTTTTGCCTTTTGTGTGAAGGGGCTGTTGTTGGCTTTCCTCCGTTAAGATGATGAGACCAGGCCAGGGGAATTTGTTCCTCCCAGAGGAGTGATAAATCTTGCATGCTCTGTCCATTAAACACCCTGAATGCTAATCAACCTAGTAGGCACTCTTAGCCTCTAGACGGTCAAGCACTGGTGCATCAGAAGCTTTGTCAGTTTTTTAACTCGCTATTTGCATGCTTGTTTTGACTCATTACTGAGACTGAACTCATGTGAGACCACTCTGGAGCTCCCACTGGTGTGCCAGGGTAAAACTAGCATTCACATCCAGTGGTGTAGTATGAAATTGCACAGAGCTGCAAAACTTACAACACTTATTGAATTTCGTTGTGTTCATGGATCATTTACACTGAAGTTTTACCGTTACTTTTGCATTGCTAGACATATTTTATTACATTGCAGCTACATTTGTAATTATGTTTGTACACCATCCTCATCCCTAATCAGGTGAAAATCAGAGGTGAACAAGCCTGGAATGAATCTGGGTGGTGGTCTAGTGGATAGGGTACTTGTCGCTGGACCAAGACGTCATGGGTTCGAATCCTACCTTCAGCAACCCACCACTGGGTTCCTGCTCCCTGTAGTTAGGGAAGTTGCTTTGGATAAAAGCATCTGCTCAGTGCCTAAAAATATAAATGAAATGCACAGCGAGGTTTTAAGATCTGATGGGTCAGATAAGTCTTCATGATTCATCACAAAAAATACTTTACATATACTTGCATTAGAAATGAAGAATGGTTTTGTTTTGAAGATACTGAGATGCTACAAAACCAGGGACGTCACTAGGACGGAAAGACAAGGAGGGCTTAGCCCCCAGGGTTGTAGGAAGGAATTAGCGTGTATAGAGGGCTGAAAACATTTCACCAAACCTTTCCTTTC
>JBBJLR010000037.1:6030538-6048214 GCA_037577145.1 Brachypetersius gabonensis
TCCTACTCTCACCTATGGCCACGAGCTTTGGGTAGTGACCGAAAGAATGAGATCACGAATACAAGTGGCCGAAATGATTTACCTCCGCAGGGTAGCGGGGCTCTCCCTTAGAGAAGCTCATCCGGGAGGAACTCGGAGTAGAACCGCTGCTCCTTCACATCAAGAGGAGCCAGATGAGGCTCGGGCATCTGGTTAGGATGCCTCCTGGACGTCTCCCTCGGGAGGTGTTGCGGGCATGTCCCACTGGGAAGAGACCGCGGGGAAGACCTAGAGCACGCTGGAGAGACTATGTCTCCCAACTGGCCTGGGAACGCCTCGGGATCCCCCTAGAAGAGTTGGACAAAGTGGCCAGGGAGAGGGAAGTCTGGGTTTCCCTGCTTAGGCTATTGCCCCCGCGACCCGATAAGCGGAAGATGATGGATGGATGGATGGATGGAATCAAACTTACTCTCACATTCAGATCTATTTCTTGCTTTAAGCAGTCACAAACTACATAACTGATTTTATCAATAATTTGTGTGTAATTATTTTTTCAATCATGATATCTACAGAAACAGTATTTTAAGAAAAAAAAGAGCGTATCACTTTACAAAAAAAAATACATCCAGCAGAAATGGCGCCCAGTTCACTTAATCACACGCAAATAATATGATTGTTATTTTGCTGAGGGTCCCCGAATGTAGAATCTGCAGTGATTTCTTTCATTAGAAATTATATTATCTGTATAATGTATTTTTTTAAAAGACCTTTATTACAAAATGTGATGTTTTATACAAGAACATGAATGACGACCTAATATAGAATTGAATATCTCATTCATTCTCTTCCTCATGAAGTTTTTATAATAAAACTTCCTGTTGTTTATCACTGCTTAAATGTAAAACTAAATGCTTAGTCTGAGACTTTTCAACCTTGCAGCAGATGAACTGTACTATACCTAACCGTAAGAGGTTTTTACCTTTACCTTTTTGGTTTAAAAATGAAAATATTTGGTTTCCTTGGTAGTAGCCTTCCTTGATTCTTACCATAAAGCCTTGGTAGTTTTGGTCCTGAAACTGTACAAAAAGAAACACATACAAGAATCATTGGTATATATTTACTTTCCTACCTATTTTTTTGCATAAAATAGAGATGCACATTATAACTTAAAGTCAAAGACAAAACAAACTTCTGTATCTCAATGGTTTTATTACTTTGGTAACACTCTACCCCTTACCCTGCTATATGACCTTAAATGATCATGCATTAAACATGGTTAATTATGCAAAGGAGTAAATCAGAGTCATATTACCCTGTTACCAGTTACAGGCATAATGTGCTATAATATCTGCTGCCATGACACATAATAGCACAGAGCAAAAATCATGATGTGATATTAGCTGTCATGACATCAAGCACTGTTGTCATGTCAATCAACGGTAATATGACACTATTTTATGGGATATAATTAATGACTTATGACAGTATCTCATTTTAAAACATATTACTGAACCGGTCTTCTTCCCCTGAAAATGTGCAAAACACACCTGCTGCCCTCCTCTGTTGCCTCCTCCTTCTCCCTCCATTCTTTCTGGTCAATGTAGGAGATAAAACCAATAACCCTCTCATTTTAGGAAAAAGGCACAAGAAAAGAAATGTTTCACAGAGGTTGTAAATAGTAGTGAAATCAGTAAAAATAAATCACTCTCAGATGGCCTGGTGTCAGATTAGCTAGTTTTCCCCATTGTGAGCAGAGAAAAGGTTCTCTTCAGTGCATTAGGTGAGACTTCGCCAGCGGTCCAAGTGCACTCGAAATTGAGCATAAAATGTAGAGGTGTCCTGCTGGGACATTTTCTTTTTAGCAAAGTTAGCAAAGTGATCAGAGGCTGTAAAAACATCAATTCCGCTCCTCACGCTGACGGATGAATGATGTGTCCTTTCACTGGGCCATGGGGAATTAATGGCCCTCCTGTGCCTTGAGAATTGATCGACCATGCAGCCTTCAGCAGAATGACAAAAAAAAGAGCAAAGGAAAGAGAGAGAGAAAAAGAGAGGAAGAGAGAAGGAGATAGAGAGAAAGAGAGAGAGAGAGAGAGAGAGAGAGAGAGAGAGAGAGAGAGAGGAAACAGTATAGGGGAGAGAGAGAGTAAAGAGTAAAGTGGGGACAGTTGCAAAGAGAGAGCGGTTGCTGACTCATGACTGCGAAAAAGAAAAAAAAAGAAAATAGAAAAAGAGCCGGTTTTATTGTCAAACCGCACTGGGGGCCGACAGACAGAGAGAGGCTGGGCAGTTCTCTGTGACTCTATGGTGTGTTTAACCTTCAAGGATCGTCACCTCATCTTCAGAGGTTTATCGCATTTCACACACATTTAGAAAAAGAGCTTTTTATTCAGCACGTCTAGGCCACACTCCCACGACAACGGGACCCAAATGGCCTCTCAATTCTTGAGGAGGCTGCTTGGAGGGCTCAGCCTGGATTGCTTGAGGGATCAGCATAAGGCTCCGAAGTATGACATTCGCAGATATCGTGACATGAAGAAATATAGTGCTACTATTGAGTGTTTCTCTTAAGGGCTTTTCTAAGCCCACTGCTACGGCCAGCTTTCTGTGTCTGACTTCGTATTGTAACCTTTATGTGCAGAATGTAGGCATTGAGATTACCTCAGGATAATATATACTAAAGGAGACTTTCAAGTAAGTGATTCTAGTTGCATAATAGATGCATCCAGACAGCTTTACTTTAAGCAGTAGTTTTACTTTAATGTCACATTTCGCTTCTTTGCCGCGAAGCACAAGGTTGGCCGCATGACTTGTCATTCCTTTGGCATTGTAAGTAGCCTCCAACTTGTGAAGTCTGACGGAATAAAACACTTCTACCCATTTGAATGTTTAGCTCTATTAACAGATAAGGGTTGACAATAACACCATCTAAAATGAAACATGAATTTAAAATATTTTGAAAATTACTTTGTCCAGCAGATGGGGCTGCCGAGGGCTTTTCAGAAGTCCTGCCATATGTAGGAATGAGAGGTAATTTTTTGGCCTAAAAATGATGCATGTGCTTGATAATGAAACAGGTTTAATGCATTTTCTGAAGACTATTCCTTATCCAATAATAGCTTTTGCCTTTCTGTCTATAAGTGACTGCAGCTCATTTGATTGCTCCAAGCATATGTCGGATGAGTCTGGAAAGGTGTTTTCCATGACTTTCTGAAGGTATTACCTTATATTATGTGTCTGCCATAAATTAAAGACACTGAATGTCCATGTTTTTAAAAGTTATAATTTGAGAAAAAGCGACATTTTGCATTCACAGTGGGTATCTTTTTCAACCAAACATGATTATGCACATTTTCTGAAGAGCTGAAGAGATGCTGAACCTGATGAGATGCAGAAAATCCCCCAGTTGTTTACAGCAGAGCTTTTTGTAGCGGCTTGCACTGATAACAGTGAAGCAGCCAATTCTTTATGTGCTTTAGGTTCACTAAAGAAGCTTCCAGGGCAAATGAGATGTGTGAACCATTTGTGTCATCCTTTTTTTTAAAGAGGCTAGGCCTTTAATAGCTGATTTACTTCCCTAATTCTCCCTGTTACTGGAGCAGGTTTGACTCAAAATAGACTCATTACAACACAGGACTTTCCTCTACTATTGCTCCAGAAGCAGTTTCCGTCTAATGCAATCCACCTGTCCTATCCTACCAGGGACATCATACAGCATGTGCCTAGGTTTGCATTCCCTGAACAGAAACTGCATTTCAAAACATCATGTGATTATGTTGAATTTTCAGCAGTGCATACGTCTACAAAAGCAGACCGTGCCAGCAGAAGCCATACACTGCTTATTATTCTGGATTGGTGAATGCAGTCGCAAGAAACGGGAATATGGAAAGTGTATGTGAGAGTAACCCATAGAGAGAGCACATGACAGCTTGTAAAGGGGGTCTCTAATGGCTGAAGCTCAATGTGGGGGACTTATGCAGAGATCAAGATAAACGCGCCTCTCGCTGGGAAAAAAAAGTCTCCCCATGATATGAGTTGCTGTTGTGAAATTTATATACAACTGGTATGTGCTTATGTCCTCGAACATTATCTATGAGAGTTACTTTGGATTCAGCATGTCCATTTCAAGCACCTCACATGTGTTGCACAAAATTGCAAAAAGTACAGTCCAAACTCCCACAAATTTGCAAAACACTGGCAGAAATCCTATTCAAGCAAATGAATTCTAGTTCAAAAGTGGTTACACAATGTTTCCAGTATGAAATCTTACACCAACAAGCTGGACTGTGTTATTTTAGGCAACTGACAGTTGGCAGTTTGGAAGCAGCGATGGTTTTGGCCCACGCGAACATCAGCTCCATTACGTGACAAAACCTTATCTTTATTATAGATTTATAGGTTGTAGGACATGATTTCATCTGACAAATAGTTTTTCCCAAGTAGGTCAGCTACCAAGATCCTAGTGAGATCTGCAAGGTGGATAATATACTTGGATGCCAATGGTTCGTTTTGAGGTTGAAATCCAAGCTAGCTCGGATTCGTTTATGAAGGTATGCAGGCCACATGTGCACATTTTATAGCGTTCTTTTCAGCTCAGGAACAATGTAAACTGCTTGTCTGCTCTCCATCTTGTCTTCAGAGATGACGAATGTATGAAGTGTCGACGTGTAATGCTGAGCATGAGCTTTTAAAAATGGAAACTGCTAATTATTCAAAAGCAAAGTTCCCCTAACGTGAGAGCAAAGAGTCACAAACTGATGAATTTGCACCACGTCACATTGCATAGTTTTTGGAGAAGCAGAATTTTAAATAAAAATATATACTTGTAGGGGTTTTTTTACTAATAGAGACACAGCAGTCCCTATTATATGCCTGAGAGCTGAAATTACAGGGCCATATAGGTCCCGCCGCAGGAGGATGGAGCAGGGCAGAGAGGGAGGGAGGGAGAGCAATTTTACCCATTGTGCTGCCACTGCTCTCAGGTAGACAGAGGCAGCAGACTAGAACTGCCATGGTTCTGCGGCACAGAAAGCTCATTTAGGGGACGATATGGTGGACAGGCTAGCATTTAAGCCACAGATAAAAACGGCAGAGACAGACGGCCATGGTTGCAGAATTGGATGAAACTCACCCCGACCGGCCAGGATGTTAAACCGAGTGTAACATCGACGGTAGATGTTCAGAAAATGAAGGGTTAGTGGCCAATGCTCTGGTACCACTTCAGTGCCCCATCTGTGAAGAGCCACTACCCTATTTTTACCTGACACAGAAGTACACACAGAAGAGTATTACAGACCTCATCAAACCCTCATACTGCACTGTGGCGGGCTTCAGTATGTACAACAATGTGCCCAAGAAAATTAGAAGATCCTACCAGAATTGGAAAATATTATTGTGAGAAACATGTTTGAATTAGATCTCTTTAAGACGATAATCCTTTTAAGACAGTAATCCACTGATAAATACCTTCTTTTGCAGCAGCTGTTGCAAAACTGGACACAGTTTAGAGAACATTGTCAAAAACACATAATCAACCAAATATTTTTTCTACTTCTGGCGCTGCTGCGACTGGCATCCCTTCCAACAGTATTCGGATGCGCTTGTGTTAGTAACTGCCGATTTCAATAACGTGACTTTGGACAAAACATTACCTGCCTTCACTCAGTATGTGGACTGTTACACCCCGGGAAATAGGACTATGCACCTACTGTACACTAATGTAAATGACGCATGCAGCACCACCTCAGCATTAGAGAAAGTGGATCATAACCTCTTTCTGCTTCTGCCTTACTACATGCCAAGTGTGAGACATCTCCCCACAACCACACGTTCATTTAGGAGTGGACTTATGAGGCAGAGCAGGTTCTAAGAGACTGCTTTTTAATGTACATTGAGAACATGGAGGAGGCGACTTACTGCGTTACTGCATGGATGTTGTTGTTGCAGTAAGAACTGTGCGCTGCTTTGCCCACAACAAGTCCTGGATCACAAGGGACATCAAGGGCCTCCTGAATAATAAGAAGAGGGCCTACAAGACGGTGATCAACAGGAGCTTGAGCGTGTGTAGAAGGATCTCAAGTCCAGTTCAGGGAGGCGAAGGAGAAGTACAGGAGGAAGTTATAGCAAAAGCTGAAGATCAACAGCATAAAGGTGGTATGGGATGGAATGAAGATCATCACCAGCTGCAGCTCAAGGCAGGGGACCACACTTGAGGGAGGTCTGATGAGAGCGAACCAGCTGAATGACTTTTTCAACAGGTTTGATCACTCTAAACCACTCACATCCCAGAGCACTGCACCCCCACCTCATCCCCACACCAACTGTCCCAGCTCCAATAATCACAGCAGCACAGGTAAGTGGTGTACTGAGGAGGCTTCGTCCCAGCAAAGCAGCAGGCCCAGATGGAGTATCCCCACGGCTGCTGAAGGCAAGCTCTGGAGCTGAGAAATCCTCAACCAGAGCTTGGAATGTGAGAGGACCCCTCAGCAATGGAAAACATCCTGCATTAGCCCAGTCCAAAGAAAACACATCCGCAATACCTGAATGACTACAGGCCAGTCGCCCTGACATCACACCTGATGAAGACCATGGAGAAGCTGCTGCTTCACCACCTACAACCACAGGTCCACCATGCCCTCGACCCTCTGTAGTTTGCATATCAAGAGAAGGTAGGAGCAGATGACCTGGATAAGGACAACGGGGCAGTGAGAATAACATTCTTGGACTTCCCCAGCGCCTTCAACACTATCCAGCCTATGCTGCTTAGAGACAAAGTGGACTGGATTACAGACTACCTGATTGAAAGGCCTCAGTATGTGCAACTGGGGAACTGTAGGTAAGACACTGTGACCAGCAGGGGACAGTACTCTCTTCAGTCCTGTTCACCCTGTACACCTCAGACCTACAATTCAGAGTACTGCCATGTGCAGACGTTTGCAGATGACATTGCTATATAAGGCATTGCTATATGTTTGATATATAAGGAATGGACAGGACGAAGAGTACAGAAAGCTGATCCAGATCATGGTGTGACCCCAGCCAGCTGCACCTAAATACAAGCAAGACAAATAATTGGATTTTGGGTGCCCCAAACCTCACATTGAGCTGGGGAATGTGCAGAGATTAACCAGACCTACAAATACCTGTGAGTGCAACTGTATGACAAACTGTACTGGACTGTCAACACAGTTGCTCTGTGCAGAAGGACAGAACCGACTTTACTTCATCAGAAGACTGGCTTCCTTCAACATCTGCAGAAAACTGCTGTAGATGTTTTATGAGCCTGTTGTGGCAAGCGCTTCCTTCTATGCAGTAGTTTGCTGGGGTGGTGGCCTCAAGAAGAAGGATGCCTCACGACTGGACAAAATGCTGAAGAAGGCGGGTCATGTTGTCGACACAGAGCTAGACAGTTTGTCATCCATGGCAGAGTGACGTTCGCTGAACAGGCTCCTGTCAATCATGGACAATCCACTGCATCCTCTGCACGACATCATCTGCAGACGGCAGGGCAGCTTCAGCACCAGGCTGCCCAGCTCCACTGACAGACAGATTAAGGAGGTTGTTCCTCCCCCATAAGGGTGGAGGGGGGGAACGCTAATGTCATCATCCACAGCCGCACCTCTGCTCTGAACTACACTACTCACAGCCCACCACGCACTGTAGCTGTACATGCCTGTTTGCACTGGACTTTTTCTTTTATTGCCCTGCACTGACTGTCAATTTAACTCACACAAGCATTGCCTTCCAAGTTTTACCGCACAAGCATTACCTTCCAAGTCTTACATATAACTTGTGTCTATAAGGTGTGTTCTATGTCTGCTTTGTCTATGTGTGAACATGTCTGCTTTAAGACTTTTTTTCAGTTCATCTTACGTAACCTAAGTTTGCTTTTGTGTATACTGATGGAAACTGTGAATTCCCCTCTGGGATGAATACAGTATGTATCTATATATCTGTCTAATGGAAATAGTACTGTGTGTTAAACATTTCAGTTTTATTTTGTATAGACATATAACTTATGTGGTTATTTCTTGTATTATCAGTTTAATATTTCTAGTCTTCCTCATGTATATAATTACATCAATTTCAGCTATTTTGCCTAGTATATTAAGCAATAAATAGTGAATCTAAACCATTTTATTAGATTCATAAAAGATCCCTAGGAGCTTTGCAGGCCTTCAGAAAAAGACTAATGGTCTCTGAGAACTAAGACAATGACATATCTGTTATTTTATCCAATGGACTAAGACAAACTGTGTTCTTGAGAAATGTATTTCTATACAGAATGGGCCAAAAAGTTAATGTGCAAAGCCAAAAGCTTTAACATCTACAACCCCGAGGACAGCTGGCAGGATTGCAATAAAAGTGGGTGTTTTTAATTGTTTTTTAATCGTGTTTTGTTATGTGTGGCCCGATTAGAATGCCAGCAGAGTTGATCATTGGATTTTTGCCAGCGTACCTAGCAATAACTGCTAAAATTAGAACACATCTGTATGTCACTATAACTGAGCTGACGAATGCCTTTAGTCACAAGTATCAGTGTAATATAAACCACATTGTAATTTTGCAGATCCCAGCCATGATCTGGAACTGGCAACAGGTGTCAGGAGGATTCAATAGCTTTGCCATTTAGAGAGCGATAACTTTGGAGCTCTTTAGACATTCTAGCTATGTTCCATTTGTTGGCAGGTCACTTTGGTGCTTGGAAACAAGGCTGGCTCGTTAAATATGGAGGATGGCCTCTCTCGCCACAAATGGGCCCACATTATCACTCATGCGTGCCCTCCCAGCATCATCCTGGAGTCTAAACAATGGAATAAAAGGAGGAACAGATTGATTGCTTTCGTTATGGATATTGCAGATTCGTTTTGGAGAGGACATTTCCATCAAATGGGGGAATGAAGGGCTTAAAGCCTTATCGTCTGACACAGCGGCATGAAACAACCGAGGCACAGTGTTCCGAGTGCTGCACAATGCCCCACAAATTCATATATTTGTGCAGCTTTTGGTGATTTTATGAGGTTTAGATCTCAAGCCGCACACAGTGGATTTGCAGTGGTGTTTATTCGAGGGTATGTCGCTTCTGTTGGGGTGGATTTGTTAGTCTAATATGGTGTGGAGAGTGGTGAATCCATCCAAAAATATGTACTTTCTTAAAACAGAGTCTGCAAAATAAGCCCCCGCCGCCCCCCAAAAAAAGATACAAATGTTTGAATGTACTACATCTAATCCCACCAGCCAGTAGGAACAGCTGTTCCTGACTTCCTCCCTGTGTACTTGCGCCAACGAGTGGCCACTTATCCATCTGAGAGCTGCTCAGCTCGGCCCTGGACAGCGCCTTTCTCCCCATTAAACCCTTCTCTCGTTCCGCCTAACGCCATTTAGGTTCTTTCATTTCACTCACTTGTTCGTCATCAAGTTTTTTTTCCCCCACAGCCACCAATCATTCCCTATTGAGCTCGGAAAAATAACCGTCTCTGTGTCCAACACCTTTTCTGCCAAATTGCACTGAAGAATTGCATTTTTGAGGTGTCTGGCATGGCTTAAAAATACAATTATTATGGCAGTGCTAACAGCAGAAGAGCGATTAAATAGATGCCTGTGTCTTCATGAATTGGCCTTATGATGTCATTTACAGCAAATGCGTTTAGAACAAACTGGAATGCTGATTACAATTTGAAACATTTGTATGTTTCAGCACTCATCGCAGTGCATTTTCATCTTCACATTAGTCCGTTTTGAAGGCCACGGTGCAGCTGCAGAAAGACTCGCAGATGTAAAACTGATACCGTTGAATGTGAGGAATATGTAACACGCACTTTTGCAAACTTTCCGCTACACTTTTGTGACACTACAGAGAGAACTGGAACATCATTTTAAAGTTTAAACGAACTCACTGAAAGTGAATATAATTATTATGTGTCTATATAACATTATATATAACATGTAGTTACAGAAATACATTTCAACAGTATAACAAAGCAGTATGTAATTGATTCTAGGCTTAACATATGACTCAAGTGGATGGCAGTGATAATAACAAATACCCTCCCACTGTAATAAACATCATCTTCACCAGCAGTGAGTGTCAGGATGTGATGTGATTCATACTCTGTTTTCAGCAGATGCCCTGTTTCTGTTTGGGTGCATCACCCAAATGTTTCATCTAAACAAAAACAGGCTATTAATTATAGCCAGGCATCTTTTTGTCACTGTATGGTTAAGCAATACAAAGTAAAGCGAAGAGATGTACACTTTATGGACAAAGGTATTAAGACGCCCAACCATTACACCAACAGGGACTATAATGACATTGTATTCAAACACATTGACTTTAATGTATTGGTGCTAGTCCCCCTTTGCAGCTACAGCAGCTTCCACTCTACTCAGGAGTTCTATCCACAAGATTTTGGTGTTTCTGTGGGAATTTGTGCCCATTTATTCTGTAGAGCCTTTATGAGGACAGGCACTGGCTTGCAATCTCCATTCCAGTTCATCCCATAGGTGTTGGACCAGTCAAGTTCTACCACACTGAACAGCCATGTCTTTGTAGACCTTGCTTTGTCCAATGGGGCACAGTCATGCTGGAATAGAATAGAATAGAATAGAATAGAATAGAATAGAATAGTTTTTTCCCCAAACTGAGTCTACAAAATTGGAAGCATGGTGTTGTTCAAAGTGTTTTGGTATACTGAAGCATTAAGATCTTCACTGGAAATAAGGGACCGAGCCCAAACCCTGAAAAACAGGTGTGTTCTAATACTTCTGTATACTGTATATAGTGTATGCTAATTCTATTAAATCTAAATGTTTTGCACAGAGGCAAAATGTGCATCCAAAATGTAAAAAGAAACATTCAGGGCTGTTAGCTTATAGGTCTGAAGTTTGTTCACGTTTGACTGGATGCAGAGACTCGACCTTTCCACACCAAAGGTCTTGCAATGATACATTGCAATACTTGCTGGTAAGACAAGATGTAAGATCTAAAGGGCACGGGTCTTTCAGTCATCATTTTTCCACTGCTGGGCCTTTCGAGATAGTTGAAGTCTCTTGTGTGATGCTCTCCGTGGGGAGATGGCATCACAGCACGCGTTTACACATGGCAGAGGTGCTTCCTAGAGCACGCTCTTAGTCACTGTCACATCTGTGTTCGTCTTTGTGGAGCTGTGGCTCCATGAGACTAAGAATGCCCTACTGGGGGAAGAAATTCTTGGAGTTTTAAAAATCTCTGCTAAAAGTATTCAGCACAGAAAATATGAATGAAAATTATAGAGAGGGGGAGTGAAAGAGCAAGAGAGACAGAGAGAATAACACTTGCAGTCATTTTCCTTAATAAGAAGAAAAGCTTCAGAAATGGTTCTTGACTTGGGTGTACCCTTTTAATTGCTTTACAGCTGTTATACTATGGACAGGTGTAAAAACAATTAACATATTCTTCACATTTGCACACATATTATAAATGCTTATTTAAAGAATCATTCATTTAAGAGCTCTTTAAGGAGCCAGAAGGGTTTCTTCTGTGGCATCGCTCCAAATAGCTTGTTTTGCACCTCCTTTTAAGAGTGTGTGTTAGGCTTGAAGAGAATTGTAATAGCAAGGCAAAAGCTATTCACAGCACAGCACCATGATATACATTACATAATAAGAGATGCAGTGGCTACAGCTAGAACAAGCCTACTGGGCAGACCACCATGATTCAGTAAATAATGGTTTGAAATTACCATTAAAATGTGTTTAGTTGGTTAATGACTTCCAATTTACATTCGACTTGAAAAATATTTCCATGTCAGCATTAATAAGCAGTTACCGTAAAGCTGAATCAACATATATCAAGCTGTGTATTGCCTGAAGGGAGTTTTAAGTTAATTGTGGCAACTTCTGATAGAAAAAAAAACAAATAAAAACAACATTCTATGGATATAGGACAAAAGTATGTGGACACCCGTGCACCCTTGCCAGAGTGCAGGTGTTTCAGCACTCACAAGTTTGCAAAAGAAACAAGCAAATGCAATCTCCAAGCCCAACCGTGATCAGTTATTGGTTATTATTGAGAAATGGAAGCTCAGCTACAAAGCAGAAGACCATCAAACTCATTTCAACCTGTCTCTGGAAACAACATCAGCACAAGAATGGTGTGTTGGGCTGTACACAAGCCTCAACCATATACAAGCCACAACTATACACACATCAGCATCAACTGCTCCTGTACTCTGGAGCAGCGAAAACATGTTCTCTGGACTGAAGGGTAATGCTTCACTCTCCATCAGGCTGATGGATGGATCTGGGTTTGGTGAATGCCGTGAATGCCAGGCGAATGCTATCTATAGGAATGCATAGGGTCAACAGTAAAGTTTGGTGGAGGAGGTATAATGGTCTGGGACTGTTTGTCAGGGTTTAAGCTCACAGTGGAGAGTAATATTAATGCAGGCATGCCAGAAATATTTTGTGGCAACAGTTTGGGGAAGGCTATCCTGTTCCAGGTTATCCTGTTCCAGCGTGACCGTGCCCCAGTGCATAAAGTGAGGTCTATAACTACTGGTGTGGAGATATTCCAGTGAACCACACAAAGCTTGAACTTCAACACAAATTAACACATTTGGAATGAATGAGAGGGCTGATTGCAAGCCAGGCCTTCCTTATTCAACATAATTCTCCCTTTGGATTTACTAAACCTCATTATGAGTTAAATAACTGTATCTATGTAATATTAGATTGGCCTTTGGTTAATTCTGTACTTTGAATAAGCTGTGTTCATGTTTCAGATTATATGTGGTTGTCATAGTATAACATTTCCCTGTAATTTGTCTTTTTTCTGATTTTAAAATGCTTGGCAAATGCCTCAAAGCTGTGGGTACTGGTCAAACTGGAATGTTGATTGATTAATATTAATAATAGAATTTTTAATCTGTTTTGCAAGCTCATTTTTATTCATGTTTTTGGTTTATTTGTAAATAGGAGTTTGGAATTGAGAGCACACTGGAGCAGCCAGTTTGGCGTGTCAGTGACAAAATTAGGTGAGCATAGGCCCCTGGGCCTAATACCACCCCCACTGTAAATTGCTTTTTTCTCTTTTCTATATGTATGGTTTTCAGTTTTCTAAGACAAAGGACACTGTTTCAAAATGCCGTGTAACATTTATAATTAGTGTTTTAGTTGGGACATTTTAAATGAGGCACTGTAGAGGGCAGCCAGTCACAACAAATCATCGAGCAAATAGCTGGAAAAATTCAAGATAACTTCAATAACGGTTGAAACTAGGGGTGTAACGGTGCAGAAAGATCACAGTTTGGTTCACACTATAGTTCTGATATCACGGTACGGTTCACAATACAGCCAAATTAAGCAACAAAAAGTTGTAAAGAATGAGGCTGGTTTGTTTGTGTTTTTTTTTTAAATAAACATTACTGTATTAACCAGTAAACACACACTTGCTTATATTTTAATGTATGTGTAAGGCAGCAGAAGTGTTATACCAGTAGGTGATTTGGTTTATGATTTACTTGCGTTTTTTGGTCCCTCAGTGATTCCGTATTACATTAATCATGTCTTTTCGTCATACCGTGTATTCTCCGAAAGACATCATGTACTGAAACGTGACCCATGAACCATGACAGTTTGGTACGAATACATGTACCGGTACAGCCCTAGTTGAAACCTCTGGGAATATATAAAAATAAAAATATAAAAATGTTAATAAAAATATTTTATTAACTTAATTTAGGGTAGTTGAAACAATGGGGATTACAGGCAGTAATCCCTAAAGTAATGCCTCACCATTTCAGGCCGTTTTTTGAAGAAAAACAAAACAATTTTGAAGAAAAACTAAAATAAAAACCTTCAGTCTCATTAACAAAGTTTATTCCAACTATATAACAGGATTATTGTCTTAGCCACTATATAAGCTACACTATATGAACAAAATTATTGGGACACATCTGTTTTTCAGGGTTTGGGCAAGACCTCTTACAGGGAAGGTCAATCTTAAAGGTTCAGCAACCAAAACATTTTGGACAACGCCTTGCTTCCAACTTTGTGTCCACAGTTTGGGAAAGAACCTTTTCTATTACAGCATGACTGTGTTCCAGTGAACAAAGCGAGCTCTATAAAGACATGGGTGGATAAGTTCAGTGTGGAAGAACTTGACTGGCCCACACAGAGCCCTGACCCTTACCCCATTCAACATCTTTGGGATGAGCCAGGCCTTCTCATCAAACATTGGTACATTTTACATTTACAGCATTTAGCAGAAGCTTTTTATCCAAAGCAACTTCCATTCCCTAACTACAAGGAACAGTCTCTTTGGAGCAACTTGGGGTTAAGGGTCTTGCTCATGAACCCAGTGGTGGTATACTGAAGGTAGCATTGGTCCGGAGGCAAGCATCCTACTCACTAGGCCCCCACCACCCCACAACCTCATAAGTGCTCTACAGAATGAATGGGCACAAATGATCACAGAAACTCCAAAATCTTGTGGAAAACCCTCCAAGAAAAGTGGAAGCTGTTATAGCTGCAAAGGGGACCAACTCCGAATCAAAGTCTGTGAACGCAATGTCATTAGAGTCCATGCTGGTGTAATGGTCTGGCATCCCAGAACTTTTGTCCATACAGTCTATGTAGTGCTGAGTGTTACAATGCCACCAGAAAGTATTCCCACTCCCATATGGCCACTGTAACATAAAGGCTTCTTTATGGTTCTCCTATCTACACAACGGATTACAGGAGCTCTGCCTTGGTGACCATTACTCAGTTTGGTTGGTCAGCCAGATCTAGTAAGGGTCCTGGTGGTTCCAAACTCCTTCCATTTCCGAATAATGGAGACCACAGTGCTTTTCTGGACCTTCAGTGCTGCTTCCCCAAATTTGGGCCTTGACACAGTCCGGCCTAAAAGGCCTACAGACAATTCACATACTTCATTACTTGGTTTCTGCTATGATATGCCTAGCCAACTGCACTTGCTCACTTTTAGTGTGCCATTTTAGTGCGTAGTGCGCTCACACTGAAAACCAAGCTAAAACTGATAGTACCCGAATGGCGCACTGAAATCAGCCAGAAAACGCAGTGCGGAATGATGTACACTATGCGCACTAAACGGGTGCTATTTTGACCATGTAGCAGAGGGGGCGGGACTTTCAACATGTTTTCGAGTTGGATAATGTAAAATACAAGCCCAAGCGGAAGCAGCTGGTTAGTATAAATGTGAGTAACGTTAATAAAATTATTTTACTGATGTACACTGCGGTAAAACTGGCAGATATTTTGCCAGTTGGAGCAAATGTCAGTCCGTCACTGCCGCTAAGTGCAAAATGTCAGTGTTCCAGTGTACAGCACTTACCCACAGCACTAAATCTCAGTGCACTGACACAAATGCGCGATTTCGGACACATCCCTTATATAGACAAGTGGGTGCCATTCCAAATCATGTTCAATCAACTGGATTTACCATAGGTGGACTCCAATTAAGTTGTTGAAGCATCTCAAGGATGATTAGTGGAAATCAGATGCACCTGAGCTCAATTTTGAGTGACATAGCAAAGGGTGTGACTACTTCTGTACCTATTGTGTTTAAATGTTTAAATTTTTTAGTGTAAGAAAATGTCTAAAAACATGTTTTCTGTTTCCCATTCTGGACCATATTGTGTAGATTTTGTAAAAGAAAACCATACTTAAATCTAAGTCTGTAATATATGAAAGAAGTGAAGGGGTGTGAATACTTTTTGGTGTCACTGTAGCTTGAAATACAACCAGTGGTCCAGCTGTTAATTGGAACCAATCAATCTTGTCCCACCCCTTTTGGAGGTGCGACATCTCCCCTGCTTTGCCACTGTAATGGGTTTATTTCTTCACAGAATAAAGAGATGGGGGCCAGAGCTCCAACCAGCATGGGCAATGGGAACTCAAACTCTTGATAAATGAAAGACAGAAAAGCAAGTGTAATAGGAATGCCCTGGGTTCTCAAGCAGATTTGTATTGCACCTCTTTTTTCCAGTGTGAACAGGAAAAGCTAAACAATAAATGATAAAAAGACACAAACTCAGGCTCAGACAAGTGATGAAGCTGTGACAACCTGATATTATTTATCATCATAAAGACATTTTGATTAATTATTTAGTTAACTTAGACCCTCTGTGTTTTTATCTGTGGAGAAATAATACACTTTACCTAGTTTTAACTGAGAGAACAAAAGGATTTGAAATTGCAGAGTGAAGTGATGGTGTCTGAAGGACCCCAGCTCCTTTATAGTCAGTCATTTGATTTTAGATGTAAAGTAAGGTATTATGCAATGTAACTTAAATAGTGTTAAAATAATGGACCATAAATTTACGTTAAATTACTAATTTCTGTTGTGTTAATAGGTCAGAATGCAAATAAGCTAGCTTGCTCATCACCGGATGTGTCTTTTTTCTTTGTTTGTCCTTTCATTCTTGATATCGTGTTCGGTTTAGTTAGTATGAATTAGTCTTTGTTTACTTAATTGCTTGCTTCTGAGCTCCTAATAAAGTTACTCCGCGCATGCGTCCCGCCTCCACCTCCCATTAGGCCCATGATTAATGTGCTGCTCATTTTCACTGTGGGTGGGTTCAGTGATTAGTGTTTATCAGGTAAAATAAGACACTTAAAGAAACTTGATTATCATAACTAAGGCTTACTGGAGATTTCTTTCAAAATGAGCAAAAGAAAATCCCGCAAATGGCCTAATAAATCAGAAATGTACAGTTATAAAGGTACTTTAATTGGGCCTTTCAGGGCCTTGCATATGCTGTTAAAAAACAACATTATTTACAACGCATTCCAAGGATCCCTTGCAGGCACTGTTTTATGCATGTAGAGTCAGACACCTTCTTTAGGTAAATTAGAGCCTGGAGAGTCGTAGCATCAGGACTGTATACATTTCACTGCAGTTTCCAGACTTTAACGGTATTCGCTCAGATAAGGAGAGAGAGGAAGAGACAAAGAGACAAAAAGTAAGTCAGACAGCTAGAAAGTGAAAGCCCTCAAATGGAAAGACACACTTGAAGGTCTCATTTTGTTAAATTACACATATAATCATAGAGAGTGTATACACCTATGTAAAATCCTTCCAGTACACATTTAGTTTTTTTTGTAGGTATGGTTTGGAGACAGTGGCACTGATGAAAAGACAGAAAGCAAAGCTGGAAATGGTAAAGCTGAAAACATTGAGATTTGCAGCAGAAGTGACAAGGATGGACAGTATCAGGAATGAGTTTATTAGAGGGACAGCTTGAGTTGCAGGAAAAGTTAGAGAGGTATGACAGGTTTGATGAGAGATTCTAAGCATTTTAGGAGAAGGATGTTGAGGAGAGACTGAGTGTGTTGAGAGGAGGATGTTAAGCAGAGATTCTGAGTGTGTTGAGAGAAGGATGTTGAGGAGAGACTCTGAGTGTGTTGAGAGAAGGATGTTGAGGAGAGACTGAGTGTGTTGAGAGAAGGATGTTGAGGTGAGACTGAGTTTGTTGAGAGAAGGATGTTGAGGAGAGACTGAGTGTGTTGAAAGAAAAATGTTGAGGAGAGACTGATTGTGTTGAGAGAAGGATGTTGAGGAGAGACTCTAAGCATTTTAAGAGAAGGATGCTGAGGAGAGACTCTGAGTGTGTTGAGAGATGGATGTTGAGGAGAGACTCTGAGTGTGTTGGGAGGAGGATGTTGAGGAGAGACTCTGAGTGTGTTGGGAGGAGGATG
>JBBJLR010000037.1:6057988-6078093 GCA_037577145.1 Brachypetersius gabonensis
CACACACACACACACACACACACACACACACACACACACACACACACACACACACACACACACACACACGCACTCAAATCCCTCACTTCTCTCCATCCCTTTTTGTATTTCTCTCTCACCATCTCTTGCTCTCTTTCCTTTTCTCTCCATCTCTTGTTCTCTCTCAGAGCCTTTCTCTCTTTCTGCATCTCTTGTTCTCTCTCTTCTTCTCTCCATCTCTCGTCTCTCTTTCTCTCACACACACATCCCTCCCCTTTCTCCCTGTCTTTGTCTCTCTCTCTCTCCCCCTGTCTCTTGCCCTCTCATTTCTCTCTCTTCCTCTCTCTCTCTCTCTCCATCTCTTGTTCTCTCTCTTGTTCTCTCCATCTCTTGTTCTCTCTCTCGCTCGCTCTGTCCCTCTCTCACTCACACATATTCAACCTCTCTTTCTCGCTTTCTGCCCTTGTCACTGTCCTTCTTCTCCTTCTCTTTCCTTCTCTCTCTCTCTTTTTTCTCTTTTCCACTCTTGTCTCTCTCTTTTCTCTCTTCTGCTCTTCCCTTTTCTCTCTCCCTCTCGCCCCTTTTCTCTTCCTCTGTCTCTCTCCGTCTCGCTCTTCAGAGCCTCTCTTCAGAGCCTCTCTCCCTCACCCTCGGGTGCAAGCGGAGTGGGGCACTGCTGTGATCGGAGAGGATTTCCCGTGATCAAAGGCCCTCTTTTGTTCTTCCAGGTGTTAGGGAAAGTTAAAACAGAAAGTAGGTGGAGGTATCAGCACTGAGACCTCTTCAAGGGAAATGGGGGTGGAGGGTATTATTCGACTTCGGCTTCATTGTTCACTGTCGTCAGTACATTATGCACCAGTGGTCTGCATGACATATTTATTGCTGTAGACACCTTACTTTTTTTGTGGGCATTTTTTTCCTATTAATGAGTACTTTCTTTATTAGCCTAGAATCTTCATTATTTAAAATGTTTGTAATATTCTGCCATAAGCAATGACCAGATTCTATAAAAAAAATATGCAGTGGATCAAAGAAAAGGATTCGGTTTTACCTGCTCAAGCTCAAAGTGGTACCCAGTGCAAAATAAGACATCCAGCTTCTACAAGCACGTTTTTGCAGCTGTGATCACACCAAATCAGACTTTATGAGACTGGAAGGGGTTGAAATTATAGGTTCGCTTTTTGTTTTCTGTTTGCAAATCGCTGTCCAGTTATTTATCGTGCAGACAAAGCTTAATAATTTTTCCCACAGTGATAATCTACAGCCAAGCTGCTGTGAAAAGTCATTGGTGGAAAGTCTCTGTGGGTTTAGCGAGACATCAAAAGATTAGCTCAGGTATGAAAGGGTCTTACAAACATGGCTGGGTTTTCATATCACTGTTTGAAGGACAAGGTCTTTTCGTCTAGCGCCCCGAGCGGAGTCTATTCCTTTTCATGCCCCATAGCCATTCGCACAGGAGGCAGGCTTTGAGGCTTTTCACCAGCAATAGCTGTGCAAAAGAGGCAAAAACAAAAGCAACTGCGCCAAAGTGCGTATGATATTGGGTTCCATCTGCCGGAGGATATGGCCTTCATCAAAAAAAGAAAAAATGCAAGCCATAGAAGGACCTGGGTGCAGTGGACCTGAAAGAGAGCAGTTGTTGTGGTCTGGCTCGTCCCTAGCCAACATTGTCTTCACTTATGCTGTTTTAATTTGGATTTCATGGGAAATTAGTCATCTTCTCTTGCAAATAATCTGCTTTTCTTTCTTTCTTTTTTTCCGATATCCCCAAATGTAACGTGATCTTTCAGAAAAGGCAATACCTGCTGCAGGGGCTCACAACACGATTGGGCAATCAATCAAGTTTATTGACGAAGCTGGATGAAAGCAAG
Organism: Brachypetersius gabonensis; assembly: GCA_037577145.1. NCBI lineage: Eukaryota > Metazoa > Chordata > Actinopteri > Characiformes > Alestidae > Brachypetersius > Brachypetersius gabonensis. Next base: position 6,059,839 of record JBBJLR010000037.1, read on the forward strand.
TGTGCGATGGAAACAAATGTGTGCGGCGGCGGCCAGCCAGTGCCGGAGGCGGATGGCGGGTAGGGTCAGTAAATCAAGCGGCCTGAAATAACAGCTGCAGGCTTCCTCCACGCCACAGATTACCTATAGAAATCTGTTAGCCTCTGCTATCGACTGTCACTGCCTCTGTAGCAACTCGCCTTTCTTCCACCAATGGATGTTGATGCGCCCTTCAGAGGCTGGACACATGAAAGCAGGAGACAGTTACACTTTTTGCTCCAAAATGCCCAGTATTGCTGATGGCTAAGGCGAGGCCAAAACCATTTGGAGCCAGATTGAAGAGATTATTAAGTGTAAACATGGATAGAGCTATTTGGTTACCTGGAGTTTTCATCTCAGCATGTTTTTGTAGCTTCTGAATCCACCTAGTCTGAATTCAGATGATCTATACAAACATTTTGAGATTTTTCCCCATTTGTATCATTGCTCCAATGCTAAACACCATTAACATGAATACTACAGACATTAAAGGAATACTACGGTGGTGCTTCATTTAATCTAAGCCACATCAGCACAGTATTACCACAAACAATAATTTCACTTTCCTATATGTAGAAAAGAGCAGAAAATCTTTTGACCTGACATAGAAACCTGCTGCTGAAGTCAGTGGTTCTTCTTTTCTTGTACTGAGCATGCATGGACATTAAAATGATTCCTTGTACTTGTTGCCTATAAACTGTGGCAGATAGGCATAAGGTTATAGCATTCCAACCTAACAAAGTAACCCCTAAGGCGCAAAAAACAAAACAATGCTATATCATTAAGACACAGTAGAAAACGGCCGAGCATAAAATGGGAATTCCACCGTTTTTTCATCAACCAAACTTCACCACCGTGTTTTGGCACCTCTTTTTTGCGGAATTAATTTTCTGCATCACACTTTTTTTTTAGCTGAAGATGTCACCTCCTGGGGCTGCTGAAATCATTGCTGTAGTGTGAGCTATAATGTCGGCGCTTTGCTCTCTTCCGCATTCTCTCTCTCGACACATGGCGAGTGCAGCCAGGGTTTTGTAAGGCCATCTGCCCCCCGAGATGGAATTTAACACCTGCAAGTACAGTAAACAATCAATTAATCAGAAGCTCTGGATACCACACACCTGCCAGTGTGTTCATATAACATACTCCCACTAATTTTCATGCTTATTAAGCCATAATTCAGTTTTATATGAATAGTTTAGAGTTTCTTGTTTTTGATTATATTTACACTGGATTTTGAGGTGATACTGTGTCTTTAAGACTGACATATGTAAGTGACCTCTTTTCTGATTGGCTGCCCTATATTGTGACTCATTCAAAACACAATCCAGACTTCAGTGTTCAATTGCATTGACTTTTAGCAACAGCATACAAACATTAAATTAAGAACAGATTGCTTTTGCAGCTTTAATTCCATCCACTGGGTTTAGTGAATTCGCTTCTATACAAACAACAATAACAACAACAACTATTATTATTATTATTATTATTATTATTATTATTATTATTATTATTATTATTATCAGTAGTTTATATCTCTGTTGTTTTCTTCTTTCCCTACGTTATTCCAACAACAATTACCATTTCAGACAAAACCTTTTATTTGGACATTGAAGATATGCGAGGGAGGGAGAGAGGGAAGGAGGGAGAGAGGGAAAGAGGGAGGGAGGGAGAGAGAGAGAGAGAGAGAATAATAAGTAAAATGAACAGAAGGTAAAATCTCTCTAATAATCTGGAGGATCATAATGAAATAGACATTATATAAAATTATATCTTCATATAATGGTTTAATTTTATGCAGCGTGGGGGAGGCTGCAGGACATTAAGATGAGTGAACATGAGACATGAAAAAGAGGAGATGTCTTTTTCTTCTTCAGGTTTTATCACACGCTGTGACGCAGGAGATGCTGATACCGAACTGCTTGTTTTCCTATCAGAAAATCCCTCGCTACCTGTGTGGAGGAGGTCAGGAGTGTTTCACTGCGCATTCACAGCCAGCCACTGTTTTGTGTGGGCGGGGATTTAGCATGCTGCACCTTATCCCACACTGCCCAGCCAATGCACATGGAGCCAGGGAATAGAGCGTACACTGGTGCATTATACTGCCTGTATACTGACAACTGAGAAATTGTACAGCTCAAAACTCCCACTTCCCACTTCAGAGCATTCACGCATGCCAAGTGTTTAAAATGATGCTAAACAAAGAAAAGGAGCAGCTTGGTTAGTGATTTATTTATTAAACAATATAATCACTGTCCAACAATAAACTTGAAATGGTAATTTTACTAATGTACGTAGTCTAAAGTAAACTTCAACATCTGCTGATTAAATTACAATGTGGGTGTTGCCATATTGATGAAACATTATGGAGGTAGAACTTGGAGAAGCCCTCCAGAAGCTGTGCTTCGTTCTCTGCAGACACGCATCAATACAGGATCACCTGTTGAAACTTCAAATTTGTCAGACACGTAAAAGTAAGCATTGCCACTGCTGAACCTCTCTGTCCATGATAGAGTATTAGTGTTACTATTCCCAAATTTTCTGTTGTGATGCGGTAAAGGTTAAGTGCACTCTAAAACTCTGAGAGAGAGAAGCACCTGCTGTCCTTCTCTAGTGCATTTGAGTTCTGTTTTAAGAGATGTGCAATAGCAAGGTCGGGCAAAAGCCATCACCCTCAGCAATAATCTAACAGCAGACAGTAAAACATGCATCATTACAGTGGCTACAACTAGAACGGACCTACCTACTACACAACCATATTTCTGTGCTTATAATTTTTTTTAAAATTAGAATAAAAATGTGTTCGCTTTCTTAATGGCTTGTATTAATTCACAATCAGTTTTAAACACAATTCTGCAAAGTGGTGCGAAAAACATTTGCGATGGTTAACAAGGTTAGCAAATGTGCCAGGCCCCAGATTTCCACGCCGGCCCTGTTGTCCTGTCTACCCAACTTCCGTAGCTGCACACTAACGTTTCATTACTAAAGAATTAACATTACTGTCGTTAATAAGCTGTTATGTCAGCTGCATTAATGCTTGAGGAGTGCTTGTGCGATGAACAGAGCATAGGTTAGCATGCTAGAATTGTGCTAGGTTTATTGACTGACCAGTAACTAAGTAAACTAAGAACTAGTTTTGCTATTTTTATTTCCAAATACATTTCCACATTCATTCATTTTATGTAAGCGCTTAATGTTTACTAGGGTCAGCGGTAACCTGGACCTATCTCAGCGTCTACGTGCGCAAAGCAGATACCCACCCTGGGCGGGGGGCCAGCCCACCGCAGGGCACACATACACACACCATTCTATTACAAACTTACACCATTTAGTCACACACTCAGTCCTACTGTCAATTCAAAATCCCCAATTCACCTGACACGCATGTCTTTGGACGGTGGGGAGCAAAAACTGTACCTAAACAAATAACATATAAAGATTTAGCAGTTAATACACTCCTCTGGTTCTCACATTGTCCTGAAGCTTAAATGTTTCCTCATATTGTTAGTCGTTTTGGATAAAAGCATCTGTCAAACAATTGTAATGTAATTTCATATAATTTACTTAAACAGGTTTGGAAATGTGTTTTGTCTACAAGACAGCTTACAAAGTCAAGTTGTTAAGACCATTTGCAGTTACTGGTCATCTTAAACACTAATTAGGAACACTAGCACAGAAACATCTATTTTCTATTTTTGAAGATGTGGAGGGGATCTTGTGTTAGATGAAGTGGCGTAATTGCATCTGCCTTGATGCTAATTTACAAACTACCTTTCAAAAGGAATGCTAGCTTATAGTCAATAAGTAAGTGAGAGACTGTAAATTAGTAGTGATGATATTAAGCCAATGGAGACAACAGTTTTCGCAAATGAGAATTATAATGTTAAAAAAAACATTTTTCAACATTGGTTAGCAAAGGCAATAGCTTTTTTGGGGGGATATCAAATTTTCAAGAATCTGTGTGGTTGATTCAACTGGTGGAGGTTCACGAGGTAAAAGACATCTAAATGAATTGAAGTGCAACGCTCAAGTAGGAGAAATGTGTAAAGTTGTAGATAACTCCTGTCTGCAGTGTTCTTTTGACAGAAGCCCCCACATACCATCTGTTTCACTGCTCTGCATTACTGATCCATCAAACACTACACACAAGGGCCCAACTGCAGGTTTCACATATTGATTGGGTGCCAAAAAAAAGCTTCTTTGTGACTCTTGGTGGTGTTTTTCAGCAAAACACTACCAAGAAAGAGCAGTTTAGTTTAGCATGCTGAAGCTCAGCTTGTCTTTCTGTGGTAAAAATGCATTCATTTTTTCTGTTTTTTTTTTTTTTGTCTCTCATGAGCACTTCACTGGCGTGGCAATGTTGCATTTACACCGCCTCAAAGGTGACAATTTTTTTTTTCTTGTGGCAAACACATTTGTAGATTTAATCACATTCTCACTGTTGCATTTTTTTTCATCCGGTGGATGAGGCACCACAGTGTTATTTCTTTAAAAGCCCTCCAATTACAGATAATTCTGCTCCGTCGCATGATTTGTCTTTTATTCCTCTCAGTTCCGTCTAGCTGTTTCTAAGCTATGTGAGCTGCCGCTGTTGAATGAACTGGGAAAGATCTGAATGGACGGAACTGGTGCTTATGCGTGTAGCCACATGAAGTGGCTTTCATAAGTGATTAAGATTGGTCATGATTGGACTCCAAACCCCCGACTAATCCAGTCGTCTTCCCAGCTCCGCCGCGCTCCGTGCCCCATGGGTGATCTAATTCAGTCACTCAGAATTGAGTTAGCGGCCTTCAGCCGAGCTCTCCTTTTTACTTACATTTCAGATGTCCCAAGACTGTAAGTTGCTGTCACAACTTGTCGGCCAGTGAAAACGTTTACATATTGGAAAACATGAATAACCAATGCCTTGGTTTTTATAAGGAAGACTTGGCTGGATTTTGCTCAGACTTTAAACAATAGGATGTCCGTACATGCTCACAGATACTACGAGCAGCACTATAAATCAGCCTTCATCTGAGGCAAGAAATGGAACAATGAGATAATATCATTAAATGGATGTAAAGCCAACCAGGTTTGGTCAATTGGCCAGTATTTACTTCTCAAACACATTTGGCTATTGGAAGCTTTTTTTTTTTTTTGATTGCTCAAAATCACAAAAAACACCTAGTAAATAGTTATCTAAAGAATGTGAATATTGGTTTGCCTAATCAAAATAACAGCAGGAAATATGTCTGTGAAAAGACTGTTTAATATCACTGCCTTCATTTAGCCCACAGAGTTTCAGGTAATGAATCGTTTCAACAGAGTTATTGTCTTTGTTGCCTTTGTCTTTGGAATGAATAAGCCATAAAATTCTCTAGTTATTATATCATGTATTTTATTTCATCAGTTGGCTGTGCTAGAGATCCCTGTTTCAGCTCCTGCACATTTTCACATATTCATTGGGCTTGTAGGTCATGACAGGGCAACTGTCATTCTAAATTTAGGTCAAGATTTACAAGTGATTAGATACAGTTTGGGTTTTAGCATTAGGGCTGAGTAGCAGATCCCTCGCATCTGTGAGGTCAGTATGAATATGTCCTGTTAGGTGTTAGATATTCTGTAAAACCCTGTGCTTGGGTTGCAGTCCTACTTAATGCTTTTGTGGACTGCTTCTAAAAATAAAGCCATGTGGCCAGACGCTTGCATTTTTAGTCTATGCTGACCTTACGCACACACAAACGTGCACACGCATGCATGAATGCGCATACATACACACACACACAACAGAAACACACACACACACACTCTAAACCTAGCTAATCCAGGGGGCTGCAATGACCTTTTAACCATCTGTTGTTCGTGGGGACCCTAAATCAGTAATTATGTGCATGTTGGTGAGTCTGAGTCAGTGAGTCGGTGAACCTGTTGGTGCATTATGAGATAAAGCAGTTATGCTGCCTATTGTTCCATTATAGTTGGACTGTAGTCTGGCAAAATCCAAATCCAACTGTTGCTTCTGTTCACACCCAACAACTTCCAGCCTGCTGAAAAAGACACTGTACCCTAAGGAAATGTTAAGTTGCTTAGTTGCAACAGCTGTCATCATCAGATCATGGATACTGAACATAAATATCCATCTATTTATTCAACAGCCGATGCTTTTTATAGACATATGGGCTTGTTTAAACAAATATTTCAAGCTCTAGTGAGAGCACACATGCATTAACAGCAATTAGGAGTTTCTAAAGCAATGAACTGCTGTAATTGAATGGGATGATTTGGTTAAGCGTACTGAAGGTGTTTTCGCTGCAGGTCTTGGTGAAGTTTAGCCTCTGTGGGTTGTTGAAGCCTCTCTGTAATTGCCTGTTTATGAAGAGCTTAGCATTCCTTCACACATGCAGGCTCACTCTGCGCTCTGGTTAATGAGCACAGATAAGGGAAGCTGATGGGTCCGGTGAGGCCAGGGCCGCCAGATCCGCTTCAGCCACGTGCTTCAGAATTCCGGCAGATCCTCTGCGCTGTTCCGGCCTCCACCTGGTCCGACTTTCAGCTCCAATGCCAGACGAGGCATCAAGAGTTTGCCCCTCTGCCCTTTCTTCAGGCTTTGAGCTGAAAAAGGCTGCCGGCATGAAAAGAGGGGGTGCTACTATAGGCCTGACATGGCTAATCCAGCATAGATATAAAAGAGAGCGAGAGAGGTAGAGAAAGAGAGAGATCTGGAGAAATAGAGGGAGAAAGCACTTGCTGGCTGAGATAATGAACGAGCTAAGAAGTGTATTTTTTTTCTTTGGTTACGTGAAAAAACATCAGCAACATCTTTGAAGTTCGGGGTTTAATGGATGTCAACTGATCTTCAGCTGCGTGCTTGTGACCCGTCTGTGCTTGGATACCAATTTCTGAGACAGTTTGAAAAGTTTACGTAAAGGCAATTAGGGAGTTTGGATGAAGGATATATAACTTAAAGGATTCAGATAGAGTGTATGTGTGTGTGTGTGTGTGTGTGTGTGAGAATGTGTGTATGTATGTATGTACGCACGAGACACATACAAGAGTTTTGTTTTAGGAGGGGTGAACCGCACAGAGAGACAGCATGTCATTAGAGGGCAGCTAAATGATGATTTTTAGGCCAAGCTGATGATTGGATGTGAAAAGTCGGAGAGACTGAGCGGGTAATGAAGGCCTTCTCTGCCAGAGCTTTGGCCATATGTCACAGAGCTAATGAGAAAGCATGTGTACCTCTCCCTATATGCCCATACTTCGATTGATCAGGGCGCTGAAAGAGATGGGGCCGAGCTGAGTGCTGTGTGTTTCCGCATGCATGGATGAGGCTATTGTTATTGTTGCTTCTGCTGCTGCTGGTTTCACAAGCAAGTACATTTGCATGATTCTTCCTCCTCCATTGGCAGATGCATACTTCGCCTTTAACGACGGAGGATTAGTCTTCAAATGAGCAAGAGACCAGAGGCTTCATCTCAGCATTGTCCTTGCGTGGGCGAAGGCAACGTCTGTGTGTGTGTGTGTGTGTGTGTGTGTGTGTGTATAGAGGGTTGTAATAAAGGTAGCAATGCATTGAAACAACTGTGAACATGCGACAATGCATTGTTCAATGCATTTAGATTCTATTTACGATATTAGATGTAACTTAATTGTTTACATTGTAAAAATCGTGTCAATCAACAATACAGTCCAGCACATTCATGAAATACATTACCTTCCCATTGTCTTCCAGTTCTACTTTAATTGGTAAATTGTCACACCTGACTACAGTTTTTCTTAGGAGGGAATATTGTAAACTGAGTTTTGTGTGTACCATTGCAAATCGAGTTTGTTGGCATCAGATTGAAGATTTTTTTTTTTTTATAATCAAAACGTTGAGATCAGAGACAGGGGGTTTTAAATGCTCCACTTCATGTCGTACCTGATAACACCCTTACCCCTAATGTGCAGTCTCTCATGGCTTATCAAGTCATGTTTATTTGAATAGTGCTTTTCACAACAGGCGTCCCCCAGTGAGCAAACCTGAGGCAACATGTAAAAAAAAAAACTCGCTCACAACAGTTCAAAGAAAACTCGACAGGAACCAAAACTCTAAGACGGGACCTGTTCTCTCGAGTTGACATCTCAGAGCAAAACAATAACACAACAAGCTGTTAAATATGACTCATTTAAGGAATTACTGACATTGTGTAATGAATGATGAAATAAAAATGATAGGAACCATCTATTAATATTAGTGCTTATTAAATTAAAAAATCTGAAAAACAATAAGAACCACAGCAGAGTCCAAAAAGGGGTTTGGCAAGGGTTAGGTACCCGCTGGCTTTGGGAGACTCAGCAAGTAAGGGGCCCGAGGCTCAGTGTTCTTTCCCTTTCACATCAGTTTCAGATAGAAATCTGATGCTTCTGGTCATGTTATGGATGAAACAAGTCTAAATCTGCAGTTTATGGCCGGTATGCTTGGTGGAATGCAAAATGTGATTCGCTCCCTCATGCATGTGCATGTGTGAGATGACACAGCAAAGAAAATAAGTTGCATGCACTGTCTGTGTTGTTTCACAAACTCTACCTTCTGAGCTGGAGTAGAATTATACCACTGGAGAATGCTTTGGTGGGAAAGAGTTGAATGTATTAACACCCCTCTCTCTGTTTTCTGTTTCATTTTCTGATTACTTATTTTTAAACCCTGGGGGCAGCTGGTAGCCTGGTGGTTAGGGAGTTGCCCCATGCTCACAAGGTCATGGGTTTAAATCTCAGGACTGCTAGTGGCAACTCCCACACCCTGCTCCCCTTGGCGCTATGTTTCTGGCAGCCCATTGCTTCACTTGGTGAATGCGTTAAATACAGAGAAGAAATTTCACACTGTTCACTGTGTCCTGTGGTGTGTTCACCACCGATGGCGCTCCCGTAGAGAGGGTCAGCAACACCGAGTTCCTGGGCATGCATATTACGGAAAACCTATCTTGGACCCTCAACTCCACCTCGATAGCTGAGGGGGGCCCGGCAGTGCCTGCACTTTCTACGGAGACCGAAGAGAGTGAGCCCCCTTCATCGATCCTTCCACATTCAATAGGAGCACCATCGAAAGTCTCCTCTCCTGTTGCATCACTGTCTGGTACGGGATCTGCGCTGTCTCGGACTGTAACACACTGGAGCAGATAGTGAGAGCAGCTGAGGTTATTGGTGTGCCCCTTGCCCCCCTGTTCCCACCCACTACATGGACTCTTGGAAGCTTCCGTTGTAGTTCTGCACAACTGTGCAACAGCATCATACCACACGCCATCAGAGCCCTGAACATGCACAAAAGCATATAAATGCATATAAATGTCTAGCTCCTGGTTGACCAACACATTTCAACAGCCTTATTTTATGCTATTAAGTACCTCACTTTATGCTATCAAGTACCTCACTTTTTGCTATTCATACTGTTTAAAATGTCTATTCTTTGTTTTATATTGAGCTATACCTGCACTCTACTATAACCCTGTTTACTTGCCAGTCCAGGCACCCTAACAACCAGTAACTGTTATAATTCTAAACTTACTCATTGTGTTTTTCTATGCTGCTTACTGTGCAACAAGTAAATGATTCCAGTGCAACATATGTTTATGTGCAATAATATAGTGCAATATTATAATTTTTTCTTTTGGTAAATTAAGTTTCCCACTCACACTACTGTTACGCTGCAACATTGTCTATTTATTGTTTATTTATTGTAGTGTTCTGTTGTCAGACCTATAGTGCAATACTCATAATCCCAGAAGGTTTACGCAATGTCCACATTTGCTGTGTGGACTGTCTGTTGTCTGTTTGCTGTAACCTGCACTGTTGAATGTTGTCTGTTGCTATATATGTTGCAATATGGTCCACATCTCACGTTGTACATGTACACAGATGCTGATGACAATAAAGTAACCATGAATTCAGATGCATTAAGAGTGCATACTGTAGTCAAATCAAAGCTTAGTGTAGTTTACAATGTACAATTTTCTACTTACTGCCCACACTTGCATGGACTCCCGCAGGACTTAAGCTCTTGACAAACTATACAATAATGTCTCACTACCCTCTAGCTGAGGTTTACTGTCTCCTCAGGAGGGGAGATTGAGTGAGCACGCAGGTGAGGTTTTCTGTTTACAAACGCAGCAAGAGGGCACATGGGGTGACTTCATGGTGGGTAGAACTGGTACAGAGGGCAAGCAGCATGAACACAGAGTTGAACATGGGGCAGCATTGTACAAGATGACAGGGGGAAAAATTAAATAAATTAGAATTGAACTGAACAAACTCACAACAAGGTTTCATCCCTAAAAGCCCTTGTTATCATCATATTACAGACACAGTTACTACAGTGCAGTAATTATTCTACAACTACTAGGCATCAGACAGGCGTTAAAATTGCTTTGTGAGTTGGCACTAAGCCTGCAACAATGTTTAGAACAGGAAAAAAACCCACCCATATGACTTAAAAATGATGCATTTCCTCGTGAAATCATGTCAGTCTAATGAATATATAAACAATTTGGCATATAACAAATTAAAAGATATAAAAACATGAGACTAGTTTTATATTTCTATAACATTTTCTATGAGAAATGTTAGATTTATTGATTTGATTAACATGTTTGGTTTTAAAGATATAATTTGTGGTGCACGCACAGGTCTTGAGTACATCCATTTTACAGCTGCACGCTGTTTCTATTGCAACAAAATCCCAGCAGTGTTACAGTCAGCCGAGAGCATCTTCACTACTTTCTCCACATGAGAGATTAAAGCTCTTTAGGAAACATCAACAACCCAAATACGAGCGTGGAAACTAGAGTGTATGTACTGATCTCGCAACAGAAGTTCACTGGTACAGCAGAATTTGCATTACCCCATGTTAATCCGAAACAGTTCTGTTGTTACTTTTTTTTCTTACACACACATTTATTAGAGCTCAGTAATTGAACACATCAATGTATTAAGTCAAGACAGTCTCAGGCTCTTGGGATTTTCAAACACATGCTCTCATCTGGACAGGCTTTCAACACAGATTGTACTACACAAAGTGTAGTTTACTGATGCCGTCTCTCTGGGGTCTGGAACTTTCATCCATTTCTTCAGCCCTTTTTGTTATTTCTGCTACTGCAGGGTTCAGAAAAAAACAAATCTTGAGTTCTATGACAGTACCGAATAAGAATGAGGAATAATCCTGTTCAGTTAAGGAATCTTTCACTATTTTTCAACCTAATCTCTGTCTGCTGCATTTGTAGCATTCATTTATGTCATCAAAATGGACAGTGAGTTGGAAGTTTTCCTGAACCAAATACAAGGAATGAAAAAATAGTTCATGTTTTTGATTGAACTTTGACTCTGTTAATGAGCTGAGTAGTTGGATCGGGTGTGTTATCAGGTGTGTGAACACTAAACTGTGCAGAGGCTTCCGGGACAAGAGTTGGTTCACACTATACCTTTAAGTCACTTACTTTAAAATGTCTATGTGAGAATTTTTCGCATGGACTGTTTCATATTTAAGCCATTTTTCAGAAAAATTTCTAGACTTGTCAAGAATTGCTGTTAGGTACCTTTACAGTGTTCATAACTGGTCAAGGGCACTACAGCTGTAGCCAGTTCAGGATGGTGATCATGCAAACCATTTGGCTGCTGGCTTCATTCCTCTTCCTGCCTTCCCTGGGACACCAGGGCCTTATGGTCACCAGCCCAAATCGTCTCGTTCCTGCCCTGCTCTGAGGCAGTCGGCCAAGCGCTTTGGTACTCGGAGGCCTAAATCATGTCCCTTAACGTGCAGGATGGCTTTTTGAGGAACAGACGTCCAGCTAATGCCTGAAGTGTGTTGGGGCTAAAAATAGGCCCCAGCGATTGGTCATTTGCTTTTAATGGTGAGACATAAAGGCGACTTTCCCTTTGATATTTAATTGTGCATAATGAAAACATTAGCACAGTAAATCAATACGGATTCGCACAGGGAGCGGAGAGGAAGAGATAACAGCGAAACAGGCACGGCGTATGAGAGCGGGCGAATGAGCGAGTGGCGAGAGACCGGATGAATAAAAAATGGATCAAGTGGAAAAGCTGTTAGTCACAGGCCGGCGCAATCAATCGGGCAGGCCTAGGATGAAGAATTCCCTCGCCACGGCAATAAACAGGACCCTCAATTAATTTTGGCCCGGCGCGTGACTCAGCAGCTTGGGCCTAGTAATCGCGCCTGTATACTGGAGAGAAAAACAGCAGCAAATAAAGTGCAGATTATTCCTCATAGCTAGACTTACTAAGCCTTAGCAAGAGAGGGTGAGAGAGACAGAGACAAAGAGGCGGCGAGGGAGGCTGACAGACAGGCAATGATGGAACGAAAGGGAGGATGGATGGAAGCAACAACAAGGAAGGGGGAAGAGTAATGGATGGACAGCGAAATTGAGTCGAGATAGAGAGCGGAAATTGTTTGTTGCTGGGAGAATGTTCAGCTGGGTAGATGATAAAGGTTAAATTATAGCTATCTATTGCCACTGGTGCTGGCTGGCTGACTGGTTTGGCATCCTTTCTATTAATAGTCAGAACTCCCCAAAGAGAAATCAATGGAGCACAACTTTTCCCCACACCAAATCACATATCATTACCAGTCAGGATGCAGCAGCCTCGCGCACAGGCCCACCACAGCGGCGGAATAACGGACACAGCCGGACCTCCAGTCTAATGAGGATCCGGTTTTTTGGGGGTTTTTTTTTTTTTGCATGTGGGAGATGTGAATAAAATGGAGCGAGGCAGGAGGCCAGCAGGGAGGCCAGAGCAGAGAGCACATTTATCAGCATCTCATCTCTGCACTGTACAGCAAGCAACAAGCCTGCCAGTGAGGGGCCACAGCATGTCATCAGAGCCGTTACTTATAGTGGCCGGAGGAAAAGTGAGCTGGGGGAAAAAAAGCAGAGGATGAATAAGGGAGCTATTAAAATGAAATATTTTGCTATAAATGTCTGGTGTTTTCAAAAAAATAAATAGAAAGACTGTAATAAATATATATTTCATATGCAAATATATTATGCTAAGGGATTGAGGGTGTAAGTGAGAGAGTTACAGAGTGTGTGAGGAACAGACTGCGGGAGAAAAAAAATTGTTGTAGGCTATGTTTCTCACAAATGAATGTGTGTATATATATATATACATATTTTTATACAAGAGGTAACACTTCTATTACCTTTTGGTATTTGAATGAGGGTCTGCTGAGTGGAGTGACTGAAAAATGAAGGCCTGAGCAAATAAATGAGAGAGGGAGTGAGCAAGTGATTGAGTGACTGAATGAAGTGAATAGGAGATTGAGCAAGGGCTAAATTGGGCCTGGGTTGCGAGTGGCTTAGGGCTGTTCTCTTCTCAGGGAAAGCGGGTGGGAAAGAGTGAGTGAGGGAAAGAGCGAGTGAGGGAGCACGTGAGGGAGGGATTGAAGGATTCAGTGAATGAGTGAGCAACAGAGTGTGGAAGAGAGGAAGGTAGAGAGCAAGAGAGAGGAAGACTTGTGACAGATGTTTAGCTGATGGAACGATGTATGCTATCAGTGATTGGCCAATGGATGTAAAGGACTCTAAACGGATCTTTCGGCAGACGCTGTTGAGGCTTGTCATGTCCGAGGCTGCTGCAGCCATTGTTTGGTTCACAGCTGAGTTGTTCTCAATGAATCAATCCATCAAACAGTCAGAGGATCAATCACTGAATGATTCATAACTCATTATCTAGGCTCTGTATTGCAGTAAATATTTATTCTCGCTGCAGTTCTGTGTACATCCTAATGACTTTGTAGCTTGTTATGGGCCCTCTGTTCACAACGTCCAGGCTGCGTCCCAGTACCTCCCTGAGGAGCTGGAGCCAGAGTAGTTTGGCTTGGTAAATAAACATGTGGCACTTCGCTTAAGAGCAGTCTTGAGAAAAGCTCGGCATCTCCCGCATGGCTCCATTACCTGTCCAGGGCGTTTCAGGCGCACTCATTAGGCTAAATATCGCACATTTACTGTACCTGTGCAATCAATTTGAATGAAACATCCAATAGATTGAGCAGTTTAAATTGCCCTTCCTCAAATTAAGAGCATCTCTTTTGGCCCTAAATAATTGAAAATGTGAAATGAGTGCGATAGAGGGGAATCTTGCCGAGACTGGAGGCGCATACATCTCGACTATTGAATTCCCATTTAAATTCTCCCTCTCGCTCTCTTTCTTCTCGTCTCAGCGTTAACTTTTGCAGGCAGTTAATTTCATTTGGAGCAGAAAGCTGCGATTCCTTCCTCCAGGGCATTAGTGGAGGAGAACAGACGGGTTCATGTTCCTTATGAGCTCTCTGCCCCTGCAGAGAGAGAAAAAGAGAAGGAGCGAGAGAAAAGCACGCTAGCTTTAGACCACATTTTGCTTGTTTGCCGTGTGCAGATTGCAGGGTTTGGAGTGTGTGCTCTTACTCTCTGTGCTTTTGCTGTAGGGAGGGCTTGGCATTACATAATGACAGTCATCTGCAGTGGGCTGGTACATGTCTAAGCACGCGTTAAGGCGGTGGTTTGTCCAAAAATCAAACATACACAATTTTCACAGCATCCAAAATACAGTCGATCAGACTCAGCGTGTTTTGTGCCTGGAGTTCCCTTCCAAATGTTTGCATTGACTTTCAGGAAAAGAAACTAGCAGTGGTGACCCTTAAGTCACTTGGGTGGTACTGTCAAGAGTACATCTTTAATGCCTTTAACATAACAACATAAACATTAATATTTCACTGCAGTTTTATGTTTGAGTTGAATGCACTCCATGCTGTAATGCCTCTTGGCTTTTTATTTTATTATTTCTTTAGAATTATAGATAATGATAATATGTACGTTTCCCCTGGAGTGTACCTTTAAAATTAGTATAACATGCACAGTTTGCTCTTTGTTGTACCTTTGAGGGTACATTTACATTGTTTATAAATGGGGGAACAGAATGGTACCTGTGGTGAGCACCCTTTTTTTCTGACAGTGTGGAACTGCAAGTAGTTACCAGAGCATATAGATTGTAGATGTATTTTGTGATCGATGCAGCAATTCATCAAAATTTCAACCCATCACCTTACAACAATCCTTATTTACTTAATTTAATGTATTACATTGATTGAAGAAACCAATCACAGAGAAGTCATTTCTCCCAGGTCAATAATGGAATATACAACATCATAGGATGTTGTGTAACAAACAAAATATTACAGGAATCTTTCAGAATCAGGCTTAATCCATCAAACATGCCATATCCAGTTATGGGAAGCAAACCAAACCTCTCAAAGTCTTTGTCACTGCAGAAAGCCATGCGACTGATGCAAGCTATAGCGCTGCGAAAGGCGGAAAATCATTCTCTGATGGCATATATACTAAGGACTTTTGTCCATACCTCAGAGGTTGTGTTTGAAGGCTAACCAAACAAAGAGAGAATCAAATCAAGAAGAAAAGATGTTCCCATGTCAACTGGAAGTTCTGAACAACTCATCAAAGAAATGGCAGAAAATGTCAGCTCAGGGCCAGGGTAGGCACTGGGTACCGCTGGAAGCACTGGCTACCACTGCCTGGTAGGCACCTGTTGTATTTGTTGTACAATAGAGTTTGCATAGATGTAGACGTTTGTCAATTCTACTTTTTTCCTGTACAGAACACCTGGGAAGGGGAGGAGACTCAGGTGAACTAAATTGCAAGGGAGCAGGGCTAAGACGAAGCGTATCCCAAAAAATATATAAAAAATATACACACACACACACACACACACATATATATATGTGTGCGCGTGTGTGTGTGTGTGTGTGTGTGCGCGTGCGCGCGCGCGTGTGTGTATATATAGCTTATCAGCCATTACTAATCTATACCATTAAATAATGGGGTTAGACCCCAGTGGGGTTAATGTAGCTTGTATTGCCATCAGAATAACACTTCGAGTTTAATCTTCTCCCAGAATGGTAGAGTTTGACACAACATTCAAATCAGCAGAAAATAATACCCATCAATCATAAAGGGGTAGAGGTCTGATATTTGGTTGATTGTGATAAACCTTAGGATAGGTGAGGGTTTTGGTGATGGGGTAGTGAAAGTTCTTTGTCCTTTGTTTAAAATAACGGCCCCTCCCTTATTTTCTGTGGTCTTTCCTAATGACAGGTTTTAAACACAGCAGTCTAAAGGGTTAAACAGTTTTTGGAGCACACTCTGGCCCCTTTTTGTCTGTATCTAATTCCAGATATTCAGGAGTGGAGAGACAAAAAGTTGAGTCTGTCGCTACAGTTTACTTTACTCTGAATTGAAATATGCAGAAGCGACAGAACACTCTTGCTTTGCAGGAGCTCCTTGCAAATTCCCTCCAAAACTGTGCTGGTTGCCGGGCCAACGGCGAGAGAGTGTGTTGGACTGCATTGTTGTGCGTGGATGCGTAAGGAAGTGGGGGCCCTCAGTGTTCCTCTATGAACTCTTGATTTAGCCCCCCTGTCTCTTGTTTGCTGCTGTCCACTGTTATGTCCAGCAGCACAGCACTTACTGGGGCCCCTTCTGGCCTGCTTTGTTGACTCTAACCTCAGTGTTTCACACCAGAGTGACCATTTTTATGGCATTTTGCTTTTCGCTGAGAGTTCGGAGGTCTCTGGCAGCCTTGGAGTCAGTGTAGGAGTCTTTCCACCCCCAGGGTGCAAGGGATTACCAGTGAGAAGTGGGTGGAAAAGGCCTGGCAAAAAGGCCTGCATTCCCACACTCACTATAATCACATGTCACCATAGCCCCCCTCCCCCAACACCCCCACCCTACCCCAGCACCCATTTCATAGTAAATGAATAGAAATGAATTTAGGAGGGGCAGGGACAGCATTAGAGAGTGTAAAATGGAAAAGAACCCAACCAGAATCTGCTCCCTGAGCACAATTTCTTCACTCCGTGAAACTTATTTACTGAAGATTCATACTGATTCAATTTCATACTCGGTAAGAAAAAACACGTCTTTAAAAAAAAAAAGAAAAAAAAAGCTAATTTTCCTTGCATGAAAGACTAATAGCGAGTCAGTGAGCAGAAAGCAGGGTGCGTGTTCCCCTTTGCTGCTGCTCATTCATGCGTGTGTTTACGAGCACTTGTGCTTATCGAGCAGCAAGATACTAAGCATAACTTAAACAAGCATAATTGGACCGTTATCAGTCAAATGAATCAATTACGACTGACACCGTTAGTGTGATTAAAGCAACCTCTGACTTCTAGAAGAATAGCATGTTGGTGCACGCGCAGAAACTTAATGACGCGCTGCCTTTTTCTTGATTTTAAGAATGATGTTTGTGCACGTTGTGTTTTGAAGCTTACAGTCCCTACATCTAGCCACCCACAATATCTCAAACAGAATTGAATTAATAGGGGGAAAAAAAAGAATCACATTATAGCCTCGAGTTGTACGCAGGCTCGCTCTCTGAGTAGCAGTCTCAGGGCGTGGGCGGTTTCTCTCTCTCTCTGCGCGTCTCTTTGATCGGAGTGGTGCGGTGTGAAGAGCAGAAGTGCTTTAATGAGCAAACCAAATCTCATTTATGCGGCTCAGTAGATCTTTCTGCATGCTGATCAACGCTCCCCCCTGCGTCAGTGCAAGGCACAGGAGCACACACGCATACCAAGGTCACTTTGAGGAACTGAGTTTGTCTCTGAAGGTTGATTCAGGACATGCTCCTTGCTCAATATACAACAATCAGCCAGTGTGCATCAGCACTTTTGATAGGTACTCACAGCAGCAAACTGGGAACCCCTCAAGCCATGCCTTGTTGGAGATGCTCTGACCAAGTCGTGTAGACACAATTTAGCCCTTGTCAAAGTCGCTCAGATCGTTACGCCTCCTTGTTTTTCCTGCTTACAACACAAGAACTTCAAGAACTGTTCAGTTTTTGCCTTTTATATCCCATTCCTTGACAGGTAAATGATATTCACCTGGTAGTGGTTTATAATTTTATGGCTGTATTAAGATATTAGGATCGTCTAAATGAACTCGTTAATAATGTGTTGGGTGATTAATTATTAACACTACTACTTAGTTTGTCCCTAACTGATGCAGGCTGAAGCAAAGATGCACATGCTCTATATGTTACCATGACAGAATCTGCAACTGGAGCTCTCTCGTTCAAGCACAGCTTTCCAATTAATTTTAAAGTGACATCTTCAAGCCTTTATGTTTACGTTTACGGCATTTGACTGACGCTCTTATCCAGAGCGACGTACATCAGTGCTTAAGAAGTCTGCGACTGTTTCTTACCTGGAAAACAGCTTAA
>JBBJLR010000037.1:6084507-6104507 GCA_037577145.1 Brachypetersius gabonensis
GCGATTAATCGCGAGTTAACTATGGCAAACATGAGATTAATCGCGATTAAATATTTTAATCTACTGACAGCCCTAATTATGAGTTTTTGTTTGTCTGTCAAAAAGCAATATTTTTCATGCTGCTTACTCTCCTCGTGTTGGGGCAAGCTTCCTCTGGGGTCCCACAGTGCACAGTGTGTCAGGTTAATTTGGGGGATTCTAAATTGACCATAGGTTTGCGTGTGTGAGTAAATCGTGTGTGTGTGTGTGTGCATTGTTGTGGTCTGGCGCCCCGCCCAGGGTGAGTCCTTGCCCCGCGAACGTAGACCCCGGGATACGCTCCAGGTACCCGCAACCCTAGTAAGGATTAAGCAGTTACAATTAATGAGTGAATGAATGAATGTTTTATTTTTTATAACAATAAAAACTAAACATGAGAACGTTGTAACGTATAGTGTTTATTTGCTGATATGAACACATTGGACAAATATGTCACAACATTTTTTTGTGCTGAAATCTAATAAAAAGAAATTGAGCTCTACATGAAAAAACATCAATTTTTATGATGATGATGTGTTAACTTATTTTCAGCAAAAAATCAGGTCGTTTGACTAAGAGTGTTTAACCTATGAATATGACTAGAAGTAGTTGTTGTGCCTCTTTTTGTGTCTGTATAATAATGTGTACAAACTAAATTAGCAAATGAAAATTGCAGCAGTTCTTCAAAATGGAAAAGTTGTCCCTTAATGGTCCAAGATTTGTTTATAGCCTCTCTCTGTGAGGAGCCTGGTGAAATAGGAGTCAGTGTTGTGAGACTAAAAAAAAAAACAGGGCTAGATCGAACGAGGTTTGAATTTAGCCAGCTAGGCAATAAATCCTGCCTGAGAGAGTCAGTCTGGTCTTGAGGTTTATTTTATCTACCATCCATTAAAACATTTCAACTGTGTGTAGGCCTTCGGCGTTCCCAGCTCTAGCCTAAATCTAATTTGTGAAGGTTGCTAAGCTCTGCCTGAAAACCATAGTTGCTTATTGCCTCGAACCACATTGAGCTTGAGGAATGGTTCTTGTCAGTTGACCTTTGTGACCTTTGTGTATGTGGTTATCTTTTTTTTCTGTTTCCGCCTCTCTGTCGCCGTCTCCCTTTAAAATTCACTCGCGTGTTCTCTGTCCCCCAGCTGTGCGGAGAAAGGTTGGGGTGAGCGTATGAGCGTGTGCGTGTTTGGAGGGTGAGGGTGGAACGTGTTGGGGGATTATCAGGTTTATCAGTCTGTAATTTGAAGGGATTGAGCTAATACCGTCTCTCCATGACCTTTCGCTACTTTCCTCTCAGATCAGAGTGGGGCAGCGTCTCGCCCCATCCACAATTAATTCCCCCCTCTTCAGAATCAATCGTCTGACTCTATCTCTTCTGA
The DNA here is from genome assembly GCA_037577145.1 of Brachypetersius gabonensis. Classification (NCBI taxonomy): domain Eukaryota; kingdom Metazoa; phylum Chordata; class Actinopteri; order Characiformes; family Alestidae; genus Brachypetersius; species Brachypetersius gabonensis. Next base: position 6,085,899 of record JBBJLR010000037.1, read on the forward strand.
CTGAGGCAAAGATAAAGACTGAGTCCCATTTGTAATCTTTCCCTTTGACAGCTCTTCCTGCACATCAGCCTTTTTTTTTTTTTTTTTTTTAAACTTGCCCTCAGGAGCAGTTTGAACACTCTGAAATTGGAACTCAGTGGAATTAAGTGCCGATTATTTTTGAGCCGGGGATGTTTTATTATTTATTTATTTATTTATTTATTTTCGGAACCGGCAAACAAACAAACAAAAAAAATCCTCTCTTGAAGTTTTTCCCTCTCCCTTGTTTACGACTTTAGAGAAACTTGTTTAGCTCAAACGATCTTTGATCGTCACAGAAGCTGCTGTGGCTTGGAATGCCTGGTAAGCAAATTAAGGGCAGAGTAATTTCATTAGGACTATATAGAGTGTTGTAATACGCTGTGCACAATATGCTGAGTTTGATAAACGGCCCTGTGGGATTCAGGCCCTAACAGCACCCCCCCACCCATGGAAAAGCCTTTTTAAACGGAGTTTAATTGCTGCTTTTCTCTAGTGTCTCCTAATAAAGCTGAAGGGTGTCTGTTCTCCTCGTGCTAACTCTTTTAATAGACCCTAATAGACCTTAAAAGGCAATCCAGTGAGAGGGGAACAAGTTCTGAATGGAGAAAAATGCTCCTACCTATACAGCTACTGTCTGTTCATCAGTAAAGACAGGTGACAGGAAATTAAAGTTTTGCAGCAACTGGCCAATATTACATGGTTTGCTTGCCATATGCGTTTTAGCATCTGCCATCTAAAAGGCCTTAGGCCGAAGTTTGGGAACCCTTGATGACATTACACATGTGAGTGATATCCCAAACTTAATTACAAAATTACTATGGAGTAATTTAGATTCACTGATTAATGGTAGGATCGGCTCCAGTGAGGCCGAGCTTCAAGTAACAGGAACACCGGGCTCCATCAGCAGGACGCAGGTGTTCTTCCATCACCCAGTCTCTTGTTGTCCAGTTATTTAAGTGCCCTGTGTAATCATCTGTATTTGAATATTAAATTACCGCCACTACTATCTACTTTATGATGAAAAGCAAATAGCATTCATCATTGTTCTTCTTCTTTCCAAAAGTTCAAACTTCTATGACTGTAACAGTGACATCATGTCTAGAAGATTCATTTCTGAGTTGCAGACAAAAAAAAAAAACTTGACCCCAGATGTCATGCAAAAAGAACAGGTTTCAGGCTGTCGTGGTGCTCACTTGACCCTCCGAGTTACATTTTGTGATATCTGCCGGAGAAACTTTTTTTCACTCTCTTTTCTTCGGGAGCACTTTTGACTTGGGGCAAGGGCTTTTTTCTGCTCTAGTTGTTGAGCTGTGATGCAGCACTGGAGCAAAGGCCTCTGGGAGGTTCACTAACTAAGTATCTGACATTCTTCAATAGTTGCTCCTTTGTCTCTCTCCCTCTCTCTCTCTCTCTCTCCCTCTCTCTCTCTCTCTCTGCTTCACTGCAGGTTTCTGAGAGCCTCATGTCTGTTTGTGGCTCTCCTCAGGCTCAACAGCTCGGTGTTGTCATTTGGAGAAGACAGTGTAGAGACTACAGCGGCACCTTTCGTTTGGCTGGCTGGATCAGCTCTGATTCCACTAAACAAACCCAACACTGAATATCAGACACATCCTAAATCAGTAGTTTTGAAACATCTGACCTCACGTCTTACCATGTACTGTGTGTTATGGGGAACCAAATGCATGGGTGGAAAGCTAACAGTACGCTCCATGAATTCTGTCTAAGTCAGAGACATCTGCAGGTATGGAAGTAGCTTTGAACACTTGAATGAAACCCCCTGGGCTCCATCACTGCAGTGAAGGTGTTTTTCTGGCCTGGTAACAAAACTTCATGTTTTACAGGAAAAGGAAGAAAAAGCATGTTTTAGTCAAATAAGTTGCACCAAAAGTGATTTTACAAACAAGATCCATTGCTGTCACATTATGCTACCAGGCTTTACATGATGTTGTGTGTAGCTCTTTTAATGTGTTACTGATCTGAGCATCTTCAAAGCACACAGTAAAGATCTCAGTGCATTTCATACTCACGTAAGGGCAGCCTCATCGGTCTCTAAACGTATTTATTATCTCATACTTGCATAAGATAATTTTGTGAAAATATTGAATACCATGGGGAAACATGCACGGCTTGTGTTTCAGAAATAAAAAAAAGTTAAGTTAAAAGGTGCTGAGAACCAGACAGTGCTGCATCTCCCTTTCTGCACTTGAGCAGGAATCCCTGGAGATGCTCTAGCAGCCCAGAGCAGGTCAGAGATAAGCTTATCTGCATCCTAATCAATAGCCCTCACAGCTGGCCTCGCCCTGACCCGCAGGGCCTATTACCAGCATTGAGTGGGATTTACTGCCAAAGCACAATGAAGGTAGAGGCATTCCATCTGCTGGAATTTATGACTGACCCTGGCATGGGTTAAGGTTAGATTTAGGACTTTGCCTGGGTGTTATGGAGGGCTAGGTGTTGCAGTAGCACTCACAAATCTGATGAAAGGCCTTAGAGGCCAAGGCAAGGGGGTACTGGTGTGGAGAAATGTCAGTGGTGTGAAGCAGCAGATGGCAAAAGTGAAAGAAGCATAAAAAAAAGAAGAAAAAAACATCTGGTAACTGCCTTTGTTCAGACGCACAATTGCTGCCTTGGGAGGGTCATTACAGCTCGATACATAGGCTCTGTGTGTGTGTCTATGTGAGAGTGTGTTCCTTCTTCCTTTGTTCCCTTGTGTCTCAATGGTTTGGACCTTTAGATAAAAGGTCAGTGGATGCACTCTGTCCTTGTCCTCTATTATCGGAGGACCTTTGGGAAAGCGACTGTAACATGTCGCGCATTTATATCCTTCATTTCTGATTCTTCTGTTGAAATGCCTCTTCTTTTGGTCTAAAAGCAAAAGATGACATTTCGCTTTTCCATTTGTCCCACAATAGGCAGAGGTATCCTGGATGTGTAACTGGCAAGATGTGGCTTCCACACAAAGGCAAGTTTGAGGGCTGTGTGGGGAATAACACAATTGTTCTTGATTCATGTCAAACTCTTACACAAATATGATTCCTTTGCATGATGCGTCATGCTGTTCTGAAATGCCCGGAGTCTTTGTTCACGTTCATATTCTGTACGTCTGCCAGCTGTCTGCAGCAATATTATAGGAGTCTGTGCTGTGGCCTGAGATTTATTGAGAATATGGATTTGTACAGCAGCATGAGATGGAGTCTTCTCAAGGTTTCTCCCTCATGCCATACCTGTTGCCCTCACTTACCCAAGGGCTGTGACACGCCAGTTCATTGCAGAAGAATGATAACACTTGAAGTTCTGATGACTGACCTTGGTAATGGCCAGGGTAACTAAAGAACACCTGGTCCCCAGTGTACAGCTGCACGCAAACACACTGCAAAGACAACAGCTAATAGATAATACGCCTCTACATTCTGTGCCTGTGTGAAAGGTAGTAGCAGACCTACCAGAAGGAGGCAGTTGCCTTGAATTTAACAGAAGAAAATAGACAACACAGTGTCCTGAAACACAAATTAGCTTAACGGCTTTGAATTGCTCTTGTGCTCTGATACGAATAGTCTACCCAAGAATTCTCTCTCTGCTTACGTCTGACATCAGTTCAGCAAGACCATTTGGAAAAAAGAGGTGGACTAAAACCACTGTTTGGGGAACAAACAGAAACGCAGGCCAGCACAGTGGTCTACAGTTGGCTTGGTTACATCAGGGCTGTAAGAACAACAGCTGCTTTGTGACAGCACTAATGTTTAACAGCCGTCTATTAAGCAAGGGCGCCTGTAATATTAATGGTAAAATGATATTTGGGGCGGCTGGTGGCCTGGTGGTTAGGGAGCTGCCACTGCGATCAGAAAGTTGTGGATTTGAATCTCTAGACTGCTAGTGGCACCTCTAAGGTTTCTCTCGAACAAGGTACCATCCCCACACACTGCTCCCCAGGCACTGTGTTCCTGGCGGCCCACTGCTTTACTTAGTGAATGGGTTACATATAGAAAAAGAATTTCACACTGTTCACACTGTGTGCTGTGATGTGTTCACATATGACGAATGGACACTTTACTCACTTGACACATATTGCATCAGAGAGCTACTTTATGAACAATAAAGAACACAAATTTTACATTTCTGGTGCTGGTCACATTAAAAGGTCTAAATGTTGATTGAGGGCCCCTCGGTGGCGCAGTGGGTAGCGCTGTTGCCTCATACCTCCGAGGCTGGGGTTTGAATCAAGGTCCTGGTCTTGTGTGTGTGTGTGTGTGTGTGTGTGTGTGTGTGTGTGTGTGTGTGTGTGAATGTTCACCTCATGGTGGTGTGGGTTTTCTCTGGGGTCTCCAGTTTCTCCCACAGTCCAAAGACATGCATGTCAGGTGAATTGGAGATTTTAAATTGACCATAGGTGTGAGTGAATGCGTTGTATGTGAGCCCTGCAGTGAGCTCGCGTCTATAGTCTCCGGATCCCCGCAGCCCTAGTAAGGATTAAGCGGTTACAGAAAATAAATGAATGTTGATTGGTACTATTATTTAACTAGCAAGCTTACATAACAATCTCAGCATATTTCACTGCAGCAGTGTTTATGATGACATGCCAACATGAACAGAACAAGATTTAAATTCAAACCCATACTGAAAGGCCTTACTGGAGCACACATAGCTTCATAATTTCCATGTTACAATCTGTGTGTCTCAGTATACAACCTAGGCTCACCTTAGGTCGTAATTCCACAGAAATGAAGCGGCGAAATTCATTCCTACATTATTTCCTGTCTCTGGCTGTGCATGCACTAAAGTGTGAAATGTTTTCTTGTCTTCATAACATTTTGATGGATAAATGATCAGTAATCTTTGTTTGATAATCATATAAACAATGATATATGTTTTAATGCTACACTATAAGAAATTGTTCTTTTGTCTTGTAGATTTGACAGAAATATAACTACGGTACACTACAGTGATCCAGGATACAGCTAAACTCGTAACACACAGATTAGACCTCGTCTACATCTCCAGTGTAGAAGTTCAGAGCAAGCATGGCATGTCAGGTTAGCTGGTAATCTGCACTGCATGCAATCTGAATGAAGTAAATACCTATGTATTATACTGAGATACAGCGATTATACATATTTTTAAAAAGCACCGATGTACATTGCTCTGGATAAGAGCGTCAGCCAAATGCCATAAATGTAAATGTTTCTATGTATAGCTTCTACCACACCATATATGTGTGAATATAGCTTTGGCTGGAGGTAAATAGAGGAATAAAATGTAATTTAATGAAATTGAATTGAACCAAATTGACCAGACATGTGCACTTTATTATATCATGTGTATATAATAGAATAGAATATATGTAGACACTCTCCACCTGTCTGTCTCTCCCCCATGTACATTGCACTCCTCTATGTGAGCATATACGTCTCCTATTTCCTTATGTTGTCTGTCTTTCTTCTCATCTGTCACTGTGTGACTGACTAAACATTATTTAGAGAATGAAAAGAGAGAAAACAAGGTTTCTCATAGTTATGCATACACCCTCGCACTATGTATGCATAGACAGTATTGTACGCATTGACAGTTTGGTGCACTGGTGTAAAAATAGGATTCGCAGCAGGTTTTAATTCAATTGATGTTAACGTCTAAGAGGGAAATGGCCTGGTTGCAGACAGCAATAAAATGATGGGAAACTTATGTCCCATATAGCTCGGACTCAGACAGATCACATGTAATAAATCTGGGCCTGGCAGTAACTCAATATGTGACTATTCGAAATTTGTCATTTTCAATCATATTATGTGGTAACTGATGAAATAACATTTTGACACATTTTGCCTCATCCCATGCATTTGTTTAAGGGTCCAAATAGTGGAAAACTCATTTTCCCTGTTTTTTTCTTAGCTAAAACTTTTTGAACATTGAAACTGTTAAAGTTTGAAATGCACCTTGATACCCCGGATACCAAAACCAAGGTACAAAAACAGCTTATTTTGAATTCATTGTTATTTACATGTCAAAGACCAAGGTATTTTTATATATCTACCCATATTATCCTACAGCTGTTACAAGCATTTACACCAAAGTTATTAGGAGTGTTTCTTCTCCAGCTGTGTTTTGAATGAGGTATTATACAGGCCAGTCAATCAAAATCAAGGAAATTATGTTTACATACAGCCACGGAAAACAATAAGAGACCACATCAGATGTTTTTTTGGTTATTGCTTCTGTAATAACCTAAATGTTTGGAGAAAATGTAAAAATAATGTATAAAAATAATGTATTATACCTTGGAAATGTTAAACTATACAACACACATACATTTTTTTTACAATAACAAGAATTAAAAGTGATGTTAGGAGCATAGTGTGTGCGTGTGTGACTCTATATCATCCATCAGAAACTGAATCAGGAGTGAAGCTCCTGGAATACAGACCATAGAAAAGCTGCTCCACAAACACATGGAGGCGTTCCTTATTTTGACACAGCTCACACTGGAATAGTTCATCAAAAAAAAGCAACCGGTGCATTTAACCACATACATACTCAGAGAAAACATCGCATTGCTCGTGTTTTTCCACCTGCTATCAGTTTGCAAGTCTTAATTCACCTGTTCCTTTGTTGTTTAAAGCCTACTATGCCAAGAGACAATATAACTGGGATGTTCATTTCCCAGTGCCTGCTCTGTGATAGGGTGTCATCACTCAGTGATCACCAAAAGCCAGCTAAACCTTGCCGCTATCCAGGAGACTAAACAAAGGCGCTGGGATTCATTTGATCAATGTCTATGAGATAAAAGGCTTTCAGCAAGTGCTTTAACCCCCCTCACCCACTTCTATTCATATCTACTCCCTGCCATAATATTGTGAAGGCTTACCGGAAAGTGCGTCGCTATGTTCTGAGGAAGCGGGCGAGTGCCTAATGCATCTTAATTGTTTGCTCCTTGGCTGGCCTCCTAAGCAGCATGCTGCAGACGGAGAAAATATGTTTAAATCGCTTCTCTTCATTCACAAGGGTTTAATCGTTCTTTGGGAAAGGCCACAATGGCCCCCCGTTTTTCAGAAGGCCTTTGGTGGAGGGAGATGAATTTTAAATAGATTGTGTGAGTACATACATACAAAAAAATCTCACACATGTACACCCGCAACGGAGAGGAGGGAATAATATATGCAGTCCTAAGTTAAGTTATGCAGTTATCCAATTCCACCCTCATTAGTAAAGTCTGGCGTTCAGCAGGCAGATGGTTGTGGAGAAGTGTGCACGAAGTCTTCTCTCTATGACTAATGCGAGCATGGAGCGAGTCAAAGGTTGAGCGTGCAAAACACTGTACTGTTTACCGTATTTCAGACTCCGGCGTGGCAGAAAGAATGAAAGAAAGAAAGAAGAAAAGTAAAAGGAAAGAAGGAAGAGGGTAAGAAAGAAAGAACAAGAATGAAAGCTAGACATACAGAAAGAAATAAGGTCAGAAAGAAGAAAGAAACAAGCAAACAAAGAAAGAAGAAAAGAAACGGGGAATTAAAGAAAGAACTGCGTAAATAAAGAAAGACAGAAAGAAGGAAGAAGAAAAGAAAGAATGAAATGGTGAAAGAAAAGAAGAAATGGGGAAAGAAAGAGAAAGAAAGAACATGAAATAAAAAGAAAGAAAGAAATGCAGAAAAAAAGGAAGAAAGAAAAGAGAAAAGGATAGAAGAAGAAATGGAATAAAAGAGAACAAAAGAAAGGAAGAAAGAAAGAACATGAAATAAAAGAAAGAAAGAAAGAATGAAAAGAAGGAAGAGAAAAGCCTGAGGAGAGGCACTGAAAAGAGCAGCGTGCCTCAAAGGGCCCAGTGTGCAATCCAAGCTGTAGCCTAGCCGAAGTGCAGCTCAGAGATGATGAAAATACGCGGTTCCCGAGCTGCCAGAGCAGCATAAAGAGGCTAATCTTTTCATCTGAGTTGCATTTCAGTCAAATTCAGTTCAACGGTGATCACGCTGTTTGTGTTGAAGATCATTCGTTAACCGATTACGCAAGAGTTACCGCAGGTTTCGTCCTCATCCACGGTGTAGCATTTCATGGTTTTGTGTGAGGAACACAGAGGGAAGGAGCGCCTGCTGATACTCACCGCTCAACGGTTGTGTCCGCCACCACACCTAGAGGAAAACTATGATGCTGCACACCCTGGAACAGTGGTCTACAAATGTCCTGATTCAGTTACATTCTCAAAAACAAATGAAATCCAGAACCCAAAAAATATATATAAATATAAAACACACTATTAGGTGTCTCAGCTAGGGTTTTAAATTTCAGACATTTAAAAGGCAGGGAAAGTTTTGGTTAAAAGGTAATGGAGAAAGTATTGGGACATATTGGGTGGAGGTGGCTCAGGCAAGAAGGTCATGGGTTTGAATCCAACCTTCAGCACCACCGCTGGGTTCCTGAGCAAGACCCTTACCCCTGAGTTGCTCCAGGGAGACTGTCCCCTGTAGGTAGGGAACAGAAGTCGCTTTGGATAAAAGCGTCTGATAAATACCGTAAATGTAAATGGACAGACCAGTTAAGGTTTGGGGTCTAGGCTCCTTTACTCCAGTGAAGAGCAATCAGCATATCAAGACAGTTTGGACAATGCCATGCTTCCAACTTTGTAAGCACAGTTTGTTGAAGGCTCTTTTCTATTCCAGCATGACTGTGCCCCAGTGCACAAAGCAAGGTCCATAAATACATGGTTGAATAAGTTCAGCCTGGAAGAGCTCAACTGACCCTCACAGAGCCCTGACCTCAGCCTCATAAATGCTCAACAGAATGAAGGGACACAACACCGGTTAGAGGTTCATCAAGCTAAAGGCTCATTCTGCACAGAGCAAAGAAGGCCTGTAATGCTCCCGCCCACAGCCATATATTATTCAGTAAGGCGCTGACTACCTGACACCTGATCAGATCAGGATCACCATCCCACACCTGGCTTTGACCTTAACACACCTGTCTATGTCTTACATACACCTGGATTTAAACCCCCTGGGCAAGCACTCCTTCCAGCACAGTGGCCTCAACGTTCTGGTTTCCCCCTCATAGCATCACGAGTAGCCACTGTTGTGAGTGTGTATGCATGTGTGTGTGTTTTGGGGGGGGTAGAAAGGTAATTGAAATTCATCAAGGATGTTTGGTCACTGGACTTCATTTTTCTCCCAATGTAAAAGCATATGCTTCAGGAATATTAATAAGAATGCTGAGCTAATTTAGCATTTTTGCAAACACAGTATCTGCATTTTTATAGCCCTATTATCCACCCGTGAGCTCCTGGAAAAATTGGTGCTTTTGTGAAACGCAGATAGGGACGTACAGAGAGGTTATTTTGATCAAAGAAGCTTCTCTGTATATTTTTCATCGCTGTGTCAAAATGTTTTTGACACTTTTTTTCCTGCCTTAACTGTGCTTTTGATCTCAGTATGGTCTGTTCACGGAGAGAAAATGTGTGAGATCTACTGTAGCTTCATAATCACAGCCCTAGTGAACAGCCCTAACTGATGCCATACCATCTACAAAAATTTGTGTTAAAATGTATAAATTCGGATTTTAAAGGTTAGATTTAAAGGAGATATATATGTATGAACAAAATTATTGGGACACACTTTTTTTTAGGGTTTGGGCTAGACCTCTTACTTCCAGGGAAGGGTAAGCTTTATGCTGCAGCATACGCAGACATCTTGGACAAAACCATGCTTTGTGGACAGTTTAGGGAGGAACCTTTTCTATTCCAGCATGACTATGTCCCAGTTTACAACGCAAGGTCCATAAATACATGGCTGGTTTGATGAGTTCAGTGTGGAAGAACTTGACTGGCCCACACAGAGCCCTGACCTCAACCCCATCCAGCACCTTTGGGATGAACTGGAACATATATGCTCTACAGAAACTACAAAATTTTCTGTAAAGCCTTCCAAAAAGAGTGACAGCTGTTCTACCTATAAAGAGGGACCAACTCCATAGTAAAGTCTATATAGTTGAATGCAATACCAGTAAACTCTCTGTTGGTGAGGCGCCCCAATACTTTTGTCCATATAGTGTAGATCGTAACTAAGCTTACAGTAGCAGTGTATTTTTGACACTGACTCAGTGGAATTCATCCTCAAGACAGAACCTGAACAGGTCAACTGATGTTTATTTGTCAAGAAATATCGGATTTGCGGGTTTTTTTCAATTTGTCGTGCTTTTAATCTCTGCATGGGTGATTTTGACTGTGGTTCCTGCGAGACTGTGGGTCCTGTCACTCTCTTCGTCTCTGGTGTCTCCTCCAGGATCTCAGCAGGGGTCCTTAGTCTCTCTATACATCAGTAAAGCACCATCTGATTACAGCCATATAACTGGATTAAGAAAGCTGCTTGTTTGGCTCCTCACTCTGCAGCTGCCTGTGAATGAAGTCTCATGTTTGGGAACCAGGCAGGGTTGGATTATCTAGTAAAGTAAATGAGAAACTGAGTGTCCATAGATGCACTACATGGAATACGGTCAGGGAAAATGAATGTAACTATATAATGTGCACAGTGAACAATGATCAATGCAAAGGTTTGGAACCCCATGTTTTACTGATTTCTGAAAAATGAATGAAAATTTAATTTGTTGAACTGAATTGAACGTATTGGGAATTTTTTGTTGCTCATTTAGTTTTGCGCTATTGGCTCTCTAATTAGCATCATGAAAACTGCATGACACACTTGCCTCAAGCCATGTTGAGTTGTTAACTAATCTAAAAACAGACCTATATTGAGGTCTTCACATGGTTGCCCAGCAAGGCTTTGCTAATACAACCTTAACACACCAAATATCTCAGAGTACGTGAAAAAAAAAAAAAGTGTTATTTGATTTCCTGACAAACAATTGCTTTAAGGCTTTAGGGTCCACACAAAATGTCTACTTTGCTGCTCTTTACTCTGCTCTTCCGCACCAGTAATGCTTTATTGCTGTTCTTATTTTCATGTTTTATACAAAGAAACTGACCTAACATCTGATTTCTTTTTCCTTTTCTTATCTTTGTCACTTTTTACATATGTCATCTTTTGTCATTGTTCTGACTGAAAAATGAATAAAGTCACTCACACGCATCACAGTGCATCCAAAAATAAAGGCCAGCTTAGGCTTCTTTTATATAGTGATGAGGACACCATAGATAGTACAAAGAAAAGTACATGGAAAGCTCTGATTCCACATGCTGATCCATTCCTCTCTGTCTTTAAATGATTTAAATGAGTTAAATAGCACGTGAGTGCTCTGAATCTACTACAGAGGGTCACACTGATAGACATACTGTGATCTGATGCTAGGATCAGACATTGATATTAATGCAATAGCCCTCTAAAAAAGCGCAAAATAATACATGCACCTACAAGAGTATTTCAGATTAATGTTAATAGGTAGTAAAATGAATGACATTTTAGCACAAGAGCCCAATGCCACCTAAATGTTCTGCTCTTCAAAATGTAATCAATTTAAAATATTGATTAAATCTATATATCTGTCCAGTGCAGACCATATATTTAGCAATTAATCTGCATATATCGTATTATTACTCACCACTTATATCACATGTGTGGGTTGAGTGTTTAGTATGCGGAAGAGAGCATCACACCTGTACACAGACTAGGATGTAGTCAGTCAGTGGAGCTACATGCTGGCTGGGATTTTCAAGGACATAGCCTTGCACGATTTCTTTCTGTTATTATTTGGTCATGTGACAAATCACTTTGCTGGCACAATCTTTCCAACCTGAGGACAAATGTATAGAGCAGAATTTAAAAGAGATCAATTCTCAAAGCTGTCATTTCCCATAGACCCCCCGACCCTGCCTCTCTATTGCTCTGCCTCGCTGTTGGTAGGGTGTCCTCAAGTGGCCATCAGGTAGATGAGAGTGCCTCCCCTGAAACATACGCATCACATGCTTCCTCCCCTGGCCGGTGGCTGGTCCGCGAGGAGACGACCGCGGTGAATGTTTCAGCACTTAAAATGTGCCGTCGAAATTTTTCTGGCATTGTTACAGAGCAGCTACTTCAAAAAGTCCCTTTACTATTTCCCCTCAGCACCACCAAATCGCATTGTGACAATTCAGGAGGATGGTCTATAGGAGAAGGACAAGTGGTTTCTTTTTCTTTTGCTGCTAAGTAAAGCAGGTTTGATTTTTCAACTAGAGACATTACCAGAAGGCTTTCAGACAGAGGTATAAATTAGTTATCAGAGGAGGATGTCGGCAGGGCAGCTTTCATCTTGCAGGACTGAGAGCGGAGCAGGCCTCTGTGGCTCAGTTCAGCACAGGACACACTACGGAGAGACTAGCACTGCCTTGTCACTCCACCACTTCAGCACACGGCCCTGGTTTTGCTCTCTCTCAGTCAATCTAGGTGCTGTTTGCTGTTTTGGCGTGCTACCTGGACCAGCTTCAACAAAGATTTACAAACTAGAGCCCATGTATCCACACGTATAAAGCGCTGTAGAAATCAGGCACCACATTTGTCAAGTGAAGTTTGCTTGACTTGGCTTTCTTAACTTTATCAGTGGAGCTTTGAGGCTATTGGGCTATTTAAAACCATGCAAAAAGCAGACCTACATTTTCACACATCATCATCAGTCCATGTCAAATTAATCAGTAATAGCACATAGACTATTTATTTATTGTTTCTGACACTGTAGGATACATTGTTGTCCAATTTACCTGAAGAATACTAGCAACCTGCCAACTTCCAACTTTTTGTCCATAATCAGGCCCAGTGTCAGGTGGTCATTTAGTGAGGCAATGCACCACCATCCAATCAGCAAGCACACATTAACCTACTATTTCTTAAGGCTTCTACAGAGGCAGGCAACCAAGAAACAAGGTTTATTTTGGGGTGCTGCTGTAGTGCATCTGCTTTAAGGGCTATATCATTTAGCAGAAGTTGTGTTTGTGTGACTGTATTTTAGGGGTGCTCTGTATGTTGTGGAGGGCTACATCAATCTTCAGTTATTTATCAGAACGTTATCAGAAAACTTTATTAATCCCAGAGGAAATTTCTTATGTTAAGACTGTACAGACACCCAGAGACACAGACATGAACAATATAAAATATAAAGTCTAAATACATCCAATAATAACTCTACGGATGTCACTTATTATGGAATCCACTATGTTATATACAGAAATGCTGGCTATAAATACTACAGATAAGTAACTCACAGTTTAGAGACTTACTATCACAGTATTTGTTGTAAATGTGAAGCTGCTTTTGATTCTCTCTAGAACGTGCGACTCCTTTGGAGAGATCTGCTTTAGATTTCTGTCCCTTATTTTCCTTACTCTCTAAGAAAACAGGGTACCTAACTCTATTCATGTGTAGTTGTCTCTGGGGTGGTATCCTCAAAGGATAGTGCCTTTAGCTAGGGAATGCCTTAGTAGCATATTCCCTTGCAATTCTTGTTATTTTTCTCATGAACCATGGCCTTTCTGTTTATTCGGATTCCCCACGCATGATTTATTTATGGTGCCTGGTCTGCTTTCGTCCACTTTTATAGATAACATGTCATCGTGTCAGAAGAAAAATAGCAAGCCTCACTGCAGTACGGAAATAAAGAAGCAAACTTCAGACATCAAACATGTCTCGACTGATCAACTATGTCCACAGAGACCTTTATTTCCCTACTGAAATGTGTGGGAACTGGTTCATGTTCCCAGGGCATTTTGGTCTGACGGCTTGGGTTTATCTAGTTATCATGTTAAGGTTATTTACAAGTAAGTCTTTGGTTCTAGGTCTACATTCCTATATAGCCATTTGTATGCAGTGTTTGGTCAGTTATGCAAGTGTGTTACATTTAAAACAGACAACAGTCAGTCTATGGACATAAGGTCCGGTGAACTCAAATGACCCTCACTTTGGTGTCAGATTTGAAAGTCTTTCAAGACATCTTTAGCCTCTTAAGGTGATCCTTGGCAATGCCTCAGCTTTCTCTCTGAGACAAGAACAGGCTGATGCAGAACGACTTCACTGTAATTGCCAGGGATTTGAAATTGTCTCTTGGATTTACCTCAGTTGTTAAAGTGAATGTACTCTTTTTTTGCCAGTGTGACACCCACAAATGCACCATCTAATTTAATCATCATCATGTGTCTTTCAAAAACAATGGGCGTGAATGCTAATCCGAGCTTACTGCATGAGATCACCAAGATCAACTCATTCACGGGTGAAATGACACAAAGCTTGACGGGGCCAATGTCTAAGTGCCAGCTGTTTCATTGGTTGTTGTACGTTCATATATACTCCAGTGTTCCCATGTACATTTAGATATGAGGCAGAACAATAACCGTATGACAGCGATAAACTGTCATTTTCCCATTCATGTTTAACTACAAAATTTAGCATGATAAGGGAAACTGCCATCTGATACATCTGGCTCTGAGTGGTCCAGGCTGGTCAAGCTGGGTATATGGTTATACTATGGGTGAACATCAAACGGAACCCATTTTTTATTACCTTTTCACGCTTTACACAATCAAATGAGAGAGTACGGCTTAATCAGTTTGAAAGACTTCCTAAGATCTATGCTCAGATAAGCTCAGAAAACCAATTTAGATTAATTTAGGAAATTTAGATTAGGACAACATGGTCTAAAATGTTATCACGATAACTCTTCATATCAGTCCATATTGCGATGAGTCATTCATTCGACTTTTTTTTACTTTTAATTGTCATTAATATATTGAATAGTTATTTTGGTTTGTCCATCAACCATCACTCCACATAGGATGATGTAAAAGAAATATATTTTATATATAAACATATTATATTGTATCGGTTACAATGGGTATTCACTCCTCTTTTCAGGAGCTCTAGCAGGATGGACTGATTCTCTATCTCCTCAAAAAAATAAAGATAATAATGAATCTAGTATGTGTAGCATGCTGTGGACAATAGTTAAGAAAAGTGAGCTTGAAAAGATGTTAAATTATTTTTAAATGTTATATTTAATTTTAAACTGTAAAATATACAATCTTGGCTAAGAGGTTTGAACAGGACTAAAAATGTTAGCTGATAAAATCTAGTGCCATCGTTTATTGGGAATACATCTTTCACTCATGTACCTTTTTAATCAACAGGTTTCCCAGCTTTGGCTGGGCAAGTTTATGTTCATCATTAGGCTACTTTTATTTTCCTTGCTGGTTCCATACATTTTTGTTCCTGTTTCCTCACTGCCAGTAGAGAGACATCTTTGCGATGGGAAATGACCCTCATGCAACCAATTCTGCTGCGCTTGCGTTTTTCTCTGCTAGTTGTTAGATCTGTCCATAGTTAGCAAAATGTCACATGCTTATGATCATTATTTGCATACATTTTATTGAGATCCTGTTTCGAGATCATTTTAACACCCAGTTATAATGTTTCAGTATACATAGTCCTGTCCTGTAACAAGAGCACCATACAGCCCTTATTCCTGTGTATTTGTTTGTGTGTGTGGTTTTATGAGCCTATGCAACATTGTCCTGTTTATCTCTGCAGCTTCTGAACAGCCTCTGCAAGTGGGGCATATAATTATTTTAAACATGGTGCATGAATCACCAGTGCAGCCATGTGAGACGTCTTTGCTCAAGCTGCTTTCTGGCTGAGGCCCAGTCTGAATAGCTAGTAGCTAATATCTTTCTTTCCTTCTCTTATCACTTTATTCCTATGTCATGTTTCACTATGACACTAGGTCATTTACATGTTGCCTCTTACATGTCTTACATTAGATTCAAGTCCCCTGTGGTGGATCTCTATATTTACTGATCGTAATGGACTGCAGGCTAATCAAAAAAGCATTAGCATTAGCATGCTTATGGAATTTATTTCTGACAGCCGTATTGGAACTAGAATGCTTGTGGGCTCACTGGTCCTGATAACATCGACTACTTGGTCTTAAATGACATGGCCTAGTAATATGCTAGTAGTATTCACACACTGGACCTCGTGGAGTGTCCTGTTTCTTTGCACGCTTGCTTTCCGTCACTTGAGCCATTTACAGAAAATTGTGTAGGACATAAGCTGCCCCAGAGTGCCTCTACCAAGAGAGCCTCATCAGCCGCACATGTCAAGGCCGGAACTAGCGACAGACATATTTAAAGAACCCTCAAAAATGAAAGGAGCTCTCCCCTTTTTTCATTTGTCTGCGTTTATTCTAGATGCTCAAGGTTGAAGCCTTCATCCTGCGCAGGTGCTGGAAAAGCAAAACCAGCTGATTGTAAAACACAAAGCGTTACAGCAACATTGGACCAAAAAAGGTTGTTTTGGTACAATTTTAGACCATTTGCCTACTAAACTGAAGGCCTAAATGTAAAAGAAAGCTTAATATGAAGTTATAGGAGTAGTCCCGGTTTCCAAACTATGATTTTAAGGGCAAGTAAAAAATATTTATACTTCATTTAACTCCATTTATGCTATTCCAGCTTCTTCCCGACACAAACAGCTCCCCCTCCCCTGGGAGTTTGTGGGTTACAGGGGATGTATAAGGGGTTTTTCTCAGGCTGTTTGTGAAAGGGTGAAGGAGATTGGCAAAAAAAAGGCACCACAGGCACCCAAGTGGCCCAGAGGGGCAGGTCCTTGAGCACTTAAAGCCACAGCCCCCTCACATGCATGCTGCTTTGTGTTGTAACACTGCTTGATGTGGCTTTGATGTGTGGATGTGCAGGATTTGCAGGACTACAAATAAGGAAAGTTCATTTCTCTTCTTCATCCCTGGGGAATGAACCGCATCTATAATAGAGACTTTAAAAGCATTGCTAACTTTATTAATGTATTCAGCATTATTCAGTGCATCTAGTATGCTGTGCCATTGCATCAGAAACATATTTGAGACATTAAGAGGGATTGATTTTATGAGGCTAAATGACTCTTGCATCACTGGCCAAAAAACAAGTATCTCCAAACCTATACAAAAGGAAGAAAAACCTTCTCGACTTTTATTATATGTTAATGTAACTAGATTTAATTCTAAATTATTTGTGAGTATTTTATTAATTTATAAAATGCAAAGCTGCCAGCTTCTCAAAAAAATAAATAGTGCATGGTATAATGCAAATTTCTAGTAATGGGCGTCTATTATGTATTTACATTAGCCTCATAGCAATAGTGCATAAGTAAAGACAAAACCTTTTATGACTGATTGAATCATTTGGGTTAAGAGGAAATATGTGTAATTATTATTATTTAATTCAAATATATGACTAGATTTTTGAACCATCCTTATTTGTTTGGCGTCAGTTAAATGACCCTGACTCTAAATAAATCATTGACATCATTATTGTTCTAATTTAATGGGGACAACTGAGTAAACACAAAATTAATGTGTGCATTGGTGTTCTTAGGGGTCATTTTGACCCCAAGTTGTTTTAGCTGCATAAACACAACACATATATGATTCCACACAAATTTGCTTTGGCTGTTTTGAATGATATTGAGCGCACTGTAATATGCAATTTTATAATCTTCAAAACACTTTAGGGCCATAATCAAACCTAACCATACCTGTAAGAGCGTGAGAGAACTTCACATGACGTGGGGGAGGGAAACATTTTCCGTGAGAACTTTCATATTTCCCACATAACCTGTATATTTTAATTCAAGTGTGAAGTGTCCTTTTGTCGTACGTGAACACACCACAGCACACAGTGTGAACCGCACAGAATTTAATCCATTCACCAAGTGAAGCAGCAGACAGCCAGGGATGCAGCACCGGAGAGCAGTGTGTGGGGACAGTACCTCAGTGGTGCCATTAGCAGTCCTGGAGTTCAAACCCACAGCCTTCTGATTGCAGGGGCAACTCCCTAACCACCAGACCAGCAGCTGCCACATAAGAAAAAAGCACTACTGAGGTAGTCTGCTATAAAACAAAGCATCTGATACACACAGTGATTTTAATTTCAGTCATTTTCTGGAGGTTTAAATTCCTGGGGTCAAGCACATAGGACATACGTCAGTAGGAATATAATATGAGCTTTAATTCAATAAAAATGGGCTCAACTTCGCAATTGCATTTTATGCAGGACTCCAGAATATTTTACTCAAAAAAAAGACCAAAATCAAGATCAAAAGATCAAATGCTTCAGTAGAAACAGTAGATCAGTTTAAAATATGCATTATCAGCGTATTTTCAGGCTTCAAGCAATTGAGTGTGATGTTTTTTTAAAGTTATTTTAATTTTGAAATATCTGTAGTGCTGCTCTGAGCTGGTTGTTTCATGGACTCATTGTGGCTTCACAGTGTTTCCTACAGAAAACGTTACTTTATAAGTCATCTAAGTTCTGTATACCATCACTATGATCACCTCTGTCTGCCTCTATGGGAGTTTCAGTGTTTTGTGCTACGCAGGGTTTAATTCCTGTTAGTCTTGTATGAGTTTAGCTCATCCATTTTTTTAGTTAACCCATTGATAAAACTTTCATATTGACCTTTTATAATGACCTTCGTTTGTAGTTCTGTGGCCTCTGTGTTTTCAGTAAGTGTTTATTTACTGCATTAATATCTGTGTGGAGTTTGCTAACCTGTCATCACATACGCACGCAGAACAGAGTCATTTTTATTTTCCTAATTATAGCTCATAATCCTGAACGCTGTCATAGAGAGCTGCCCTAATTGTTTT
>JBBJLR010000037.1:6172926-6188627 GCA_037577145.1 Brachypetersius gabonensis
TGATCATTATACCAACTATCATGCAGTATAGAACTAGCTTCATCACAAACACTGTATGTGCGGGAAAAACTAAACACTGATTTGAAATCAGCATGAAAAACACTACAAAACTCACATAAACTTATATCTGATGAGTTGTCGGCTGATCTCATAACATTTAAATATTTTGTCCACTCTCTGTCCAGTCTTATTTACGATATTCATCCCATACTGGCTACTTCTGAACTTTTGAAACAGTTTTTAACCCCATTTTAACTATTTAATATATTCTTGTTTCCTCTAAGTCCCCTGTTCTGCACACTCAGCGCTCAGGCTTGGCTGCCAAACGAAGCCCTTTAATTTATTTTTAATTGGTGGATGTAAACAGAGGTGCAAGGTCAGTGTGTTCCAGTCGTTGGCATGGCAACTGTGTCTGGAGAGACGAGCCAGGCTTAGCGAAGAGCTGCTGTCAGAATGTGAGCGGCTTTCGTCTCCGAAAAAAAGTTCCCTCGGAAAAGAAAGCAAAGAAAGCTTCTTGTCTCTTGCGCGCTTTCACTCTGCTGGGATTCGCGGCTTGCCCTGCGGAGTCACGCCGAGCCTGGCGGATCTGGGAAAGACTTTTTTCCCCAGCAAAGTTTGAGAGACCGTGTGAGAAAGTCTTTGTTGGATTTTGCTCCACCACTGATGCAGTAGCAGTTCAACATCTCAGACAGAGCATTGCAATCGCATTGCAGTTTATGAGACGTTTTTGTATTTTCATTTATTGGCAGGTTTAGAAGAGGCTGTGGTCGATCCGAAGTGTTGGTTTGGGTGTTTGGGTCTGGGGTAAGGCTTAAATAGGCATAGAACGTTTATATTACAAGGATGATTTTTTTAGCGATCCACTAATTACAAGGTTCCTTAAGTAACCAAAAGTAGTTCTAATACAATAATGGTTCTCTACATTGACATATCTCTTCTAAAATGAAAACAATGGAAAAAAAAATCTTTAGACAACCAAAAATGGTTGTTCTATGGCAAAAGTAATGCAGTTTTCCTCAAACCAACCTGGAAGGTCCACCTTTTTTCCACTATCCCTATATTTTGGGTATTGGGTTGGGGATCTGATTGTCCCTAAGAACCAGTTGGAGAACCAATTTTAATGAACCATCCATTGAACGGTTCTTTATGGCACCAAAAGTGTGTCTTTGATAGCATCTCTCCAAAAAACCTAAATGGTCTAGTGAAAGCCCATAAAGAAGGCAGACCCTGATGTTCAACAATAAGGTCAAGCTTATCACTGACAGTTTATAGTAGATATTTTACTAACACATCTGTAAACTCTGTATAAGTATATAATAAAAAGATGAGTGTGAGTGGTGGACCAGTACTGCTGGTTGTTCAGTAGCCTACTTTCCTGGGGAAGCTGTTTCCGAAAGGGCTGATTCTGTACCTCCTGCCGCTTGGCAGCTGAGAAAACAGACAGTGGGTGGGTAGAGTCCTTTATAATCTTCCCAGTCTTTCCCAGACAAGTGGTCTATAGTTCCAAGAGGGTAGGGGGCTGAACCCTGGTGATGTGCTGAGCTGTCCACGACGCCCTCTGCACAGTTTTCCACTTGAAAGCGGTGCAGTTCTCGTACCAGGTGGTAATACAGCCAGTCAGGATGCTCACGTTCTTAGGATTCAGGAATGTATTCCAGACCTCCTCAGCCATCTGAGGTAACAGCCATGACTGCTTCACTCCCTGTGTGATGTGTTCTGTCCATGTAAGTTCCTCTGTGATGTGAACAGCATGGAACCAGAAGCTGCTGGCCCTTTCTACAGTAGTCCCTTTAATGGTGATTGGAGTGCGCTCTATCCTCTGCTGCCTTAAGTCCACTATCAGCTCTGTCTTGTTGACGATGAGGCATGCATAAATGCTTGCTTTGATTCAGATGGAATGTACAGTACATAAACTGAGCAACAATCTTTTTTGATTTCAGTGATCGTTTTGACACTTTGAATTAGAAGTTTGAATTAGAAATGAAATGGGGTGAGGCAGCAGCATCTCTGTGATCTTTTCCCTCTCATTTACTCTTTGAAATGGCACCCGGAAAGTAAACAGATTTGGAAGTAGCTGAGATGTTGCCAGCAAGATCACAGTCATTAATATCCATTTATTCATGCGTGCTCAGCAGCCTGCCATTTGCGTCATGTCTAATCAAGCTGTCATCTGTCGTCAAAAAAGAGAGAGAGAGAGAGAGAGTGAGAGAGAGAGAGGAAGAACAATAGGGAGGCCTCTGGGGAAATCTATTAGGACTGTGACGGGGTTTAGATTAGCCCTGTGTTCTGATGCCTCTCCTGCAGTGCGATTGCCTGTTCGTCAGGAGTTTTGGGGATCAAAAAGCTGGTTTATCTTTTCCAGGGACTTTTGATCACTCTGTTAAGTGTCAGTGGCAATAACCTTGTTTTTAAGGTGACGACTGCTCCGAGTGAATTGCACCACTGATTTGGGGTAAAACTTTCTGTGTTCTACTTTGGGAAAGGGGAAGCCATTTCTTTAAGAAAATCAAACAACTGTGGTGCCTCACTCCACTCACTTCCACAGAGGAAATTGGAGCAGATATCAGATATAGACATGTGTATTTCTTGACCTTGAAGGCAAGGCCTGATAGAGAAGAAGGCAAAGCAGAAGCAGTGGTGTAAACACAACATCATACAGAGACACACAAAAAAAGATGGGTACGGGAGCTAGCTTTAAAATTACACACATAGAGGAAAATGCAAAAATAGGGATTGCTCTCCTTCTTAAAGGAAACCTTTGACCAAAAAAACCCAATAAACCTATCATCTTCATTTTACATATGTAATTGTTCAGCCATGATTTCTATAAAACAAAAACACTCAGTGGGTCAGAATGTCAATATTTGTTGCAGTGCAATACTTCAAATTCACTGTGAAATACCAAAACTTCTAACTTTCGTGGTCAATTTTGAATGCCGTACTTTTCTTGGTTTTTATTTACAGTAGTTTTCTTGTTTTTGTGATTCACAAAATATATCATATACTATATTTATTTTTATCTTATTTTATTTCTCTTAATTTTGTTCCTAAACATTCTGCTCTCTTTTACTTACACTGAACTGGACTGCACACAGTTTCATTGTTCTTAAAGCACAGTTTTTTGGCATATTTTTTATTCTTATTAAAACATATGTGCTACTCAGTTTGAGATTACCTAGCAACTTTGCCCCATTTGAGGCAAGCGTGTGATGATCTAGGCTTGGTGTTCAGGATGCTCGTTTGTGAGGGATAAGCTTCTATTACTAGCTTTCCAGGCCAAAGGTAAGAAAGCAAAAGATCTTGTCTGACAAAATTAAGAATTTAGTGATTAGTTTAATTTCGTTGTACTGTTATGTAGTACTAAATTACAATAACTTTGGTTCTGTGTGATACAGGCTAGGTGCTCAGCATGATGTCTTACGCTTTGAAGATCAACGAAACCTGGGAAAACGTTCATATAAGAAGTTGTTTGGTCACATGACACTGATACTCATTGTGGTTGTGAACATGCAAAGTCTTGGTTGCGCGCACACACACACACACACACACACACACACACACACACACACACACACACACACACACACACACACACACACACAATTGTGAAATGTGCTCAAAAAGCACACATGTGTAAAGTGACCATTTTGTCATACATGAACACACCACAGCACACGGTGTGAACAGTGTGAAATTCTTCCTCTGCACCCCATTCACCAAGCCAGGAACACAGCGCCTTTACAGCATTTAGCAGATGCTCTTATCCAGAGAAACGTACATCGATGTTTAAGTAGTCTGTTCTTCAAACCTGTAAATCTACACTAAAAACAACCCTGCTTTTTACCAAGTTACTTTCAACTAAGATACACACCTTAATAAACCTGTCAAAAGAAAAATAAAATAATGCACAAGCAAGGAAAAACAGTTAAGGGGTAAATGCCAGAGGAAAAATATAGAAAAATATGTATAAATGATAACTATGAGGACTGGTTAATCACCAAGGTTCTCCTTCTAGAGGCGTTTCTTAAGATGACTCTAGAAGACAGCTAGGGACTCCGCAGATCTGACTGCGAGAGGGAATTCGTTCCACCACTGGGGGTCCAAGACTGAAAAGAGTCTTGGGGCAGGTCTTCATCTTCTTTTGTGCAGTGGAGGTTCAAGACGAGCAGTGCTTGAAATTCTTAGAGGAAGAGAAGTGACATGCTGCTTGATCAGTGCTGATAATAACCATTACAACCATGTGAATAAAACGCATGATTTTGTGCACGTCAGACGCATATATGTGAAAAGAATGTAATCACACATTCAAAATTTAAGAAAGTAAAAAAGTGTTTATATTTGACTGTGTTCCATTTCATGTCATGTGTTCACATGTTATTCCATTATTCACATGGTACTGCATGTGTCAGCTGTAACTTCTAAGCCTGAAGTGCTGAAGGGTTGAATCAGGAATGTGTTGAGCTTTTTGATCGCCAGCCTGTGTTGGATTGGTGCCCTCCAGGACCAAAGCTGAGTACTCGCGGCTGCATAGAGAAGGAGAGGGAGAAGTAGTGGGCTTGAGTCTGCAGATGGGGGAGAGGCGTGGGCCTGGCAGTGTTTCGGGCCATTAGAGCTCCTTATGCGTCCTCTCCAGCACCCTCATCACAGCACCACAACACAGACAGTCATTCAGCCAGCCATTAAACTACACTTCAACCTGCCTTGCCTCTCCACAGAGCGGACCATGCTGTAGTTAAACCTGCCACTCCTGTGCATGTTCAAAAAGAAAGGTTTCCAAACAGTTCTTAGCTTGGGCATATATTTCTAGAAACATTTATACAGAAACGGGGAACATACAGATACTCCCTGTTCTTACTGTTGTCTTTCAGATGATTACTAATCCTCCAAAAAAACTACAAACCTAATTCCATCATGTGGAGGCTGTACTTGTATAAATCTGAGTTAAAATCTGTTCTTGTGTTTCAAAAGCGTGCTACGCTACGCTCACCAAGAGGATGATTACAGTAAAATGTGTGACTTCAGCATTAAAAAAGACGCCTTTTTTACTTTCGTGGCAAAAAAACTGAGAAAAATCTGTTCAGTTGCTGTGAAAATCTACAGAAGATGGTGCTAATGGAAGTTCTACGTGGAACCACTGAAGTTGTATCTTCAGCTCCTCTACATATACTTCAATAAAGAACCATTCACTGAAAGACTCTTCTCTGGCACTGCTCCTAAGAACCTCTTATTTTTAAGAGGGCACAGCTTAGGCTGGACTGTGTTTAACCTTGCGCTCTATCTTTCAGCACTGGACAGCGTCTAATTCTGCCTCTCCTCTGCAAAGGCAAAATCAGACATGGATCAGATTCACCTGTGTCTCTCTCTCTCTCTCTCTCTCTCTCTCTCTCTCTCTCTCTCTCTCTCTCTCTCTCTCTCTCTCTTTCTACCTTCAGCTGATATGAACATAGTCATCCTTGGTCATGAAAGTGGATATAATAACAAATGAATTAATTAATTATATAAATAATTAATCAACGTAGGTCCCTTGTGAAGTGCTTCGGAATGATAAAGCAGTAAAGGATAGTTTAAAGTCTCAAGACCAAGTACATTTTCTTTCTTTTTTCTTTTTAAATAAACAGTCCAGTCAAAGCCAGGTATATGTGAACGGTTATATAATATTCTATAAGCGGTGCACACATTATAACAACCTTAATTATCATCTGATACTGACAGTATTGATTGTGGTATTGAAATTTTTTGATCATTTTGATACTGATGATATTAATATTGCAAGTCATAAAATGATTAAAACCCATTGCAGTTTAAAAGTAAGAGGTTAAATGCAGCCTTTTACAAGTCTGAGAGAGGAACCTAATTGAAACGTAGAGCTAGGCATGCAAAAGGCCAAAGCAAGAGAAGGTTTGGCTTAATTACAGGAGAACAGTGAGTGTGTAATGGCCTGGTTCCAGGTAATGTCCTGTTATAGGTGCAGTGACATTCAGAAGCAGCGTGAATGCGTGACTGAATGAAATACTGCGTCTGCGAAACAGGCAGTAGGAGAGAATTGCAGACATGACCTTGCATACTGAAGCCAAACACAAACACCAGCCAGATCTCGCGAGGAACAACTCCAGTGTGTAGCTAAATTTAATCAATAGCATCACTGCCAGCAAAATACCTCTGAGCCACATCAATAACGCCTGTTGGTATGAACATAATGTTTACTGAGGTGATTATTTATCTAATTAGCTATTTCACAGTTTGTAGAGATGGTCAGCATTGATCGCAGTCCACAGTGACTTTTAATGGGGCTGCAGTTTGTTTATGGTCTCAATGCATCTTAAAAAGGCATGATTTTAAAAAGGCAACAAAAATATCAGTTTATGTTCATCATGAAGCTTTGGCAACATCAGGGAAGGGTAAATTACTGAGATATACTGTGCTTGTCTGATGAATGAAGATCTGTCCACTTTGGCAGTGCCCACATTTACCGCAGTATTGGCTCTTGATGCTCCACCCCTTCAGTAAAGTTCAGTGTCAATGTGTGAAAGCATAGATCCTAGGGCTGCACGATTATGGCCAAAATGATAATCACGATTATTTTAATCAATATTGAAATCATTATTATTTGAAATCAAATAAAAATAAAAAATAATAAAATAAAATTTACCAAAGATACACACACACGCGCGCGCACACACAGGCACACACACGCACATACACACTCTCACACACACGCAAAACTGATGACATTTTAGTCTAGTTTTAGTCAATAAATTTGTATTTTAGGCTCCTTTTTAGTGATGCAACTCTATTTAACCCAGTCAGTATAAGTACATAGTAGAACAGACCAAATCTAAATTTTCTTTTAGTCAAACCTATTTCATAATTCAAACAAGGTTACCTCATTATTATATTATTGTCAGCCTATAAAAGAATACTGTTCATCCATTCCAGACACGGAGACACTGAATTTACTTTTTGCCAACCAACCATGTTAGAACTTAGAAGTACATACACATAAATTCAAATATAATAAATAAATAAATAAAATAACACCATTTCACTAAAAAGTGAAAATAAAATGAAATTGTGTGTGTATTGCCATAAAACCCACATTTGTAAAACTGATAAAAGTCTTCACCTTCAGTGTTCTGGCCTGAACTTCCCTGAACATTTTTTTATTCCTGAACAAATATAGTTTACACAACCAAATCAGAACAATTTAGGATCAGCTTTTATTGCATGGATATGGGAAAGGCTGCTTATCAAAATGCTGTGTGTGAGAAAGAGAGACTTTTCTCTCTCGCTCACACGCTCACACACACTCTCACACACGCACGCACACACAAAGACACGCACGTACACACTCACACGCGCTCCATTTTTTAGGCAGCTTACTGAAGCCCTAATCTCTCGTTCGCCCCCTGGTGACTGGCTGAGAAAGTGTTTGATCTGATATGCAGCAGAGCTGCTATTAAAATCGCCAACAATCATCTTAATTTAATCGTGGCAGCCAAAATCGTGATCGATATTAAAATTCAATTAATTGTTCAGCTCTAATAGATCCAGAATCAGCTTACTTTTTTTTTCTTATAATGCCACTCATTATCCCACATCTGGCTCTCACTGGGTGTTTGGAAGTTCTTTGCCAGATTGACCAATAAGATATAGAATTTTTTTTTTCCTCTTCTGGAGTGATTTAACATATTTAACTTGTACCACAACCCCCACAATCGGGTTGAGATGGACTGCTAGGGGGCTGTTGGCTGTAAAACGTTATCATGTATGGACATGTTATCTAACATGAACAATATTATTGTTTTGATGATTATTCATCCTTAACGGTCTGGTAAGATGCACGACCAACAGCTGACAAAGCTGCATTTGATTATATTTCACTGAAGGTCCATGGAGAACATTTGTCTATTTGATCATATGGAGATTTTTAATGATGGATGTATGGCGTTTCTTTTGTTTATGATGTTGCCTGACATTAAAGTAAGCAAAAACTGTCATAGCAACATTACTGTCATATTTGTTATAAAATTGGGTCTAGGTCCATTAAAACCTTTGGAGAAGCTTCAGTGATCAACTGTGTGGGCCATGACCTTCGACGAGTAGTTCATTGAAGAGAGTAGTTCATTCTTTTTGTGTAGAAATTGCAGGCATGAAGAACCATTCTTAGGTTTACAGAATCCCTGTGTAAAATTGGTATAAAACCTTTATATTACTCATTTCTTTACAACCAGGCCAAGAACCATTTAGGAACCATTTAAGAGTTGTTGAGCGTTCTGGGGAAAATCTTTTTCTTTTTTAACAATAATTCTTAATGCTACCCAGCCATGGGTGAAAAGGAGGAAAGGTTTTTATGTAGTCCTCTTGGGGAGATGAAATGATTGTCGAGAAGTCTTCAACCATCACCGTAATTATTACTATCCCCTGAAACATCAGGTGTGAAAAGTCACTAAATGAGGTGTGAGGGAGGCTGAATGGAGAAGCAATCTCGTTCATCACACACCTAATTCCCCGTACTTGAGTTGGGGCATGCGAAGGGGACTGCAGCTAAAGCTCGCCGCCGAGGCTTTATTGTATTATTAGGCTCTTAAATACCTCAAAGCCAAGCACCATGACTTAGCTGCTCAGCATCCTATAATGAACACCTTCCTGCAGCAGGGCCTGAAGAGATCTGAAGTCTCATGTAGTGACATTTCACTGCCTGCTTTTGTCTGTGAGGAGGATTTGTGAGCATCACAGATTTGGCTGTACCTTTGTTACTCTAAGAAGATCAGTAGCAATATGTGTGTTGTTGATATTTTATTGTAAGTGTTTACAATTTCTAGAACATGTTTTTTAAAGTGATTTATTTCAAGCTTCTTGCGATTTGGTTTCTAGCTAGTCAGGGACCATATGACTTGTATTTAACATCTTTCTGTGTCGGTATTAGTTTGTATATTCCACTTCTAACTGTAGTTTAATGATAGATTTAAAGGGGGTGGGGTCTACACCTTAATGTTTGCCACACATTTACAATGGCATATGTACACCTATTGAAAATATAAGCATAAATTGCATTAATCTATTAATCATGTTGCATTGTGGCGATCAAATTATAGTATTGTTAAGAGTCCCATCTTATATGCTCACTGGTCACACTCAGGGCTTGTGCCCATTTTACATAATATACACAGGAGGATACTTCCTTACTGTAACCGTGATTGAGTAAATATTTCAGAATAAACTGTGAATAATTAGAATCATTGTTCAGAATACTTTGTTCACTGCCATAAAGCACAAAACAACCACATTGCTAGAGACTGAGGCAGCATTGTGGAACTGCAGCTCTGGCGGTATTGCCACTGCTTTCTTTTGACGAATATTTCATCAGTGTAAGACCCTTTAAAAAAGCCACTATAAACTGTTCTTTTGAAGTGGAGATTCTATCGTCTCCCCATCTAGGGGACAAAATCCTGTGCCTGCTGCTCTGTACAGGAAACTTACAGCCACAAGACACAAAGAGCAGGTAATCCTAACTATGTGTCTTGCGCTGTTGCCCCAGATGTAGTTTCCTAGCCCTGACCTGTACATGACTTCCATACCCACCCACATCAGTCTCAGTCAGCGAGCAGCTGTGTGCAGCCCCCACGCTGCAACCCGAAGCAGATGCGTGCGGCCGCCCAGTTGGATCCGTGTCCAGGGCGAAATGAATGAGTGTGAAGCCAAGGAGCGAGTGACCTCTCTCCTTCAGAGACGCACGGGGGCCTTCCTCTAGTGGGCACGGCGCCTTTATTAATGCACTGGCACCTCCCTCGCCAGCCAGCGGAAGACATTACTGCAATTAATTTCCACTGTAATTGTTTTGCCATGTATCAAGCAACACTTCAGGCCGGTGAATTGAAGGAGACTGGTGGAGGAAAGGGCGATGGGCATTTAATTGGAAACGGAGGGCCATGATCAGACCAAAGTAAACTGATTAAAGAACCATCACAGGTGGTGTCAGACCCACTGTCGCCTCCGTCATCATTCATAACTCCCCTTTCGGGGGATTGTTTGGATTGATTGTTTGGATTGACTTCGAATCCTCACCTTCTTCTCTCTTTTTGTCTTGCAGGTAAGCTTCCTTGCCATGGCCATCACCAGGTTGTCGAAGTAGGTTGTCTTCTTTGTTTCATGTAGAGGTGCCGCCATTCCATAACAGGATCATCACAAAGGAGAGTCCGGAGTATTCATTCAGTGCCTCTCATTGATTTGTTGTCAGGAGTGCGTTCGTCTTCGCTACCTGTATGTGTTTGTCGCTGTGGGCTGACCAAGTTGCTGAATAGCTGACAGAAGAGCATATTAGACTTGGCTTCAGCAAATAACAAGGTTAGGTTCCCAGCACAATGACAGTGTTAACTTTATAACAAGCACATAAGGCGTAGGAGTGTGTTATTAGAGCTTGTTAGGTGGACTTGCGGGTTTCTTTTTGAGGATGCTGGTCCTGTGGGTGTCTGGTGATTTTTTTTTTTCTGTAAGCATGTCGCTATGCAGTTAGAAAAAGGTCATGTCAAGTTCAGGCTAGGTGCTGCTGTAAACACGGCAAGTTCAGCCCAGATAAGGGCACCTCGAGTTTGGAGCGTCTGTCTGAAAGCGGATGATTTTGCTCTAAGCTCTAATCTACGTTCTCCTCAGCAGGAGAGTCCAATCAGCAGGCAGCTCAAATTGGTTTCCTTTCTGTTCTTATTAGGATCCACTCATAGCCTGGGTATTATGAACATAGTACAGGCTTCCAAAGCATTTTGTTAATTAACGATCTAGACGAGCCACCTCTAATGTTGAGCGTTCAAATAGGGTTTTTGTAAATGAGGACTGAGAGGCTCGGGGAGATAAAGTACTCTTTTATTTGGGCCTGTTTGAAATTTCATAGAAATCTTCCAGAGCCCTTTCATCTGGCTGTTATGGATGTTCTATCTTTGCATCTAAACGTGTCAGAAGCAGGACACGGTGTGCCAGCAGGGTCACAATGACCTGCACTGCAGCAAGAAGCTGTTTGTACCTGTAAAACCTTTTCGCCATCAGAACTGAGAATTCCTCATTCAGTCTAAGGAAGCCCGGTCAGACTGAATGTGAGTTTAGATGGAAGAAAGTGTGATTCAGATAAAGGAAGAGCATTTTCATTCAGTAATATAATCAAATGCCTTTTAGCATCAATAATAGTCCAATTGCAGATTCAAAGGAAGATCAACAAAGAGCAAACTATGTGACAAGATTATGGTGCGTTTGGGGAGCTGAGATGGTAGAAAAAATCTAATTGTCAGTTATGCAGAGAGAAAATGATGTGAAAAAGTCAGTCTGAAGATTTTTGGCATGAACTTGCATTCTGAGAGAACAAAAAAAAGCCAAGTGCTAGACTTCCTTTAACTTTAAATGCACTAATTTAACTGTTTCATCCCATTGGCAGACACTTAGAAGCTTGTTAAATATCTAACAGCTGTCCAGTGACCCATAGTATAATTATAATTATATTAGGTGCATGTTGGTGTAGAAAATGTCAGTGTATGCAATAAAGCATTTGACTGGTAGTATATTTTACTCCAAGAGACATTTGTCGACTTCATTTAAAACTGGTAAACTCAAGTTTACAGTGAGTTTTAAATAAACTAAACACAGATTTTAAATTTAATAAATGAATGTTATCTACTGCTAAACTTTGATTAGCACAAACAAGAGACATTCTGGAAAAATGGATAATACAATAAAAATTCAGTAACTTCATATAATCGAAATTATAATTAATTTTTGATTAAAGTAATTACCTTCTTCATAACAGTCCTGTTTATCTTCCTTGCACTGCCTGGATGCTACTTTTGGAATTTTTTTTTTCTTACATATTCCTGTAAATTAGCTGCAGAGTTGCATCATCTTAACAGTCTTAACAAAATCGTTTTTTTATATTTCTGTCTTCCACAAATTGGTTTTACATTATTGAACATGCTAATTCCAAACAGTAATGTACTTCCGAACGGAATCACCTCTTATTGTTACTTTGAAGTGTTTCTGAGAAGCTGGTAATGATCTGTGTCTGAATGTGTTCCTGTATGTATTAGCAGCAGACACTGAGACAATGATGTGCATTTGTATGTCTGGCAGTATCTCTGCTTTTCTTCATGCATTGGATGCACATAAGGCCCTTTGCATAGCATTTAATATAGGCTAGATGGTGTTTATTATCAGTTCAGCCATACACGTAAACAAAACAAGGTTCCTGCAGGAAAAAGGTTTAGTGCAAAGAGCATACTTTTGCTAGAGCACATGAATGAATTAGTTCAAGGTCACTCCTTAAGGTTGGCATGAATCGGAATTCATATGTTTTTGCTGAGGATTTTGCTCAGTGATACACAGTAACGTGAGACACATTGACCAATGAATTTCGGTTGATACTGACTAAAGGTAATATTTCTCAGTAACATTTGCATCTAAATATCCATTTGTTAAAAAACAAGCAAAAATAATTTACACTTCAGGTAGTGGGAGATGAAATGTTACTGATTAATATTATTAATCCCCACCCACAGTGTGATGTGAGCTTACAGGAAAACATTATTTATAGATTCCTGATTGTTATGATCAGACAGGTCACATTAGATGTCTCTGCTACTAAAAGGCCACAATATTTACCATGTTCAGTTCATCATGTCCTCTCTCAGTGTGAGACGTAAGTGAAGAGGAGGAGAGAGAAGTGTATATGATGCAGTTAGGACCAGGCTGTTCCATGAAATGTTAAATCACTTGGCTAGAGCACTTCAAACAGCACATCTGACAGACAAATAATAACCTATAATAATGATAACCTATGTATTTATATGACATGTCCTCCAGGATGAAAAGAAGATGGCTAATGAGCGAAAGTAGCCCAGCACTGTGAAATACGGGCTGTATTAGCTTAATGCATTATTCACAAAGACTGTAATACACTTTAAGTTGCTCCTGGAAAGGCGTTTGAAAGAGGAAAGTGCTCTTATCATGCCGAGGAAACTGCATCTAATTGCAGAGTGTTTATGCTGCATTCTGCCTGTGGGGGAATGGGGGGATGTAGCGACATTCTGAATGTGGAAGACTCAAGCCTTGTGGTACTAACCTGGCCTCATACGTCCACTTTAAAACAGCATTATCACTATTAATACTATTAACACAAAGCATGTTGTCGCTCAAATTTTCAATCAATATTACATGTGTTAATAATTTTCTGAGCAAACTGACAAAGTTAAAAGAGCAGACACAAACCTTTCAGTGCGGACTGTAAATCAAATGTGAAAGTCATTCGTTATGTAACCAACTACTTGGTAATGTGATTACATCATTCATGACAAGGGTGCTGTGGAGCCTGGCACACATGACATTAAAAGTTTAAACTGGTGTGAAGTAGGGTAAGAGGGTGCAAAAAAACTTTTACTATTACACTGCTTATAACTACACACTTACACAAAAGCTGGGCTGTGTTGTATCACTCGGGGAGAATAACAGAACAACCACACTTCCCTTTACTGAATCTAGTGCTATTAACACACAATAAACAAAACCAAGCTACACTACATTCTCTAGTCAATGATCAAAACCACATGGGGATACGTGCATCCAAGCTTCCCATACTGTCGAGGTGTGACTATCCCTTTGACCTGAAGAGATGCAGTGAATGAAAATCCCCTTTTTGAATTCAAACCATGCTTTTGTCATAACTTCACATTTGTCGCATGATATATGCGAAAAAATCACCAGTCTGATGTCGAACGCTGACGGCTCAGTTCAGGTAGACCTTTAAGTGTGTTTATGTTGGGCAAACTGGGCATTGACTTGGCATTGACTGAGT
Organism: Brachypetersius gabonensis; assembly: GCA_037577145.1. NCBI lineage: Eukaryota > Metazoa > Chordata > Actinopteri > Characiformes > Alestidae > Brachypetersius > Brachypetersius gabonensis. Next base: position 6,186,752 of record JBBJLR010000037.1, read on the forward strand.
TAAAATCCATAGACTTGAATATGGAGTTGGTCACTCATTGCAGCCAAAATAGCTTCCACTCTTCTTGAAAGGCTTTCCACAATTTCCACAAATTCAGAATGAATGGGAATTTGGCTTTCCACAGTTTCTGTGGGAATTTGTGCCCATTCATTCTGTAGAGTATTTAGGAGGTCAGGTCCTAACATACTGGAATTCAGAAGGTTCTTCTGCAAAATGTGTCCACAATGATTGCCCTTCACTGGAAGTAAGGGACCATATAGGAAAAATGGGTCTGTTCATATAGTGTGTATTGAAAGTGTACGATGTGTGGTGGCAGCCCTTTCACGAGCCACCTTCAAGGCTAACACCCCAATTTCACCACCAAGCACTGTGATAAGTCAGTAAATAAATATTTAACATATTGGAAAAAATCAATGTGTATGTGCGTACATATATGTGTGTGTGTATGTATGTATGTATGCATTTATACACACACACACACACACACACTCATACTTATTTTGCAAATATGATAAACTCAGCAAATAATGCACCTGTATCTGTATGGAACAGTAATAAATTTGCATACGCTCCTACACTTTTGTTTATCATGCATTTTTCATATGGGCAGATTTTTCACAGAATTAAGTATGCATATTTTTCCGAATTCTTCGACTGTGCTTCCCATACCGTCGAGGTGTGACTATCCCTTTGACCTGAAGAGATGCAGTAAATGAAAATCCCCTTTTTGAATTCAAACCATGCTTTTGTCATAATAACTGCATATGGTATTTATTTATTTATTTAGATTTCTAAGACTTCACATTTGTCTAGCTATTTCTAATTTAATATATATCTTGGCTCAGAGGTGACACCGGATGACATTTTGTTATTTGATTGTTCTTCCGTCTCTTCCTCCCAGGATTATCTATTCATTTATTCATTTATTCTTTCATTTATTTATTGCCAACACGAGAAGCATTTGTTTTGACAGATGCTTGCTCCGGGGCGGCTGCCAAAGCATGGACAGATTTTCTGGGGATCCGCACTACAACACACACTAAACACTGTGGGTTAGACAAACAAACTCAAGCGCAAGTCAGATTTGTGAACAATTATGTGTGCTGGGCTCTCTCGATCCTGTGCCTGGGCAGAGAGCCTTCACCGAAAGAAGGAACAGGATGAATTAGGGCAGTGAGGGACGCAGCTTGACCAATATATCATTTTAATGATAGAATCAACCGATATTAAGATTCCATAATGTATTATTATTGTATGTTGTTTGCCTGCTTTAAAGTTAAGATGTAATTTGTTAATTGTTATTGTTATGCACTCTACTGCCATTTCAGCCCTTTTATCCTTCACCCCAAACAGTTTCCACAGGAACAAAATTGAACCTAAAGTTGTCTCTGACAAGCAGTTACCCATACACACCTCAGCTGCCTTATACATTTCTTTGTGCGCCTATTATGACTATAATAAATATCTATAATAAATGATATTCCTGAGGACATAAGACAAAAGAGAATCTATTTGGGAAAATTTGTGACCAAGATCTAATCATAAGAGTTAGTTAAGCAGAACGGTGTGATGTAAATTTGCTATGTTTGCGAGCTAAAAACATTTAATGTCAGATTTCAAGTAATTTATCTGTTTCAAAGCTAAGATACAAGGTTAAACAGAAACACTGTAAAAAACATTGTAATACCAAAACTCTCATTTTTGTCCAAAAATGATTTCCTGAGATCGGTTTATCCTTCATTTCTTTTTTTAAACAATCTAAGTGACATAATGTTCACATTGCAAAGCCCGGTCAGGTCTTAAGTTTGTGTGTGTGTGTGTGTGTGTGTGTGTGTGTGTGTGTGTGTGTGTGTGTGTGTGTGTGTGTGTGTGTGTG
>JBBJLR010000037.1:6189200-6213503 GCA_037577145.1 Brachypetersius gabonensis
TCTCTCTCTCTCTCTCTCTCTCTCTCTCTCTCTCTCTCTCTCTCTCTCTCTCTCTCTCTCTCTCTCTCTCTCAGCAGGCAACCAGCAGTTTTGAAAATAATTTTGTGAACTTGCCCAAAAGACAGATTGACTGTCAACTTACTGCTCAACATACTACATTTCGGAGGCTTGTTCAGGAAAAACATATCTCAGGCATAAACTGACCTTTAGAACTCCTGTAGTACACAACGAAAATGCAGCAAGTGGCAGTGCCTTTCTTTTAACAGTCCAGCCATGCTTCACGTGATCCATAGTGAGGTGGGGGGTGTGTACCTGAACCCCCTCCGTATTTAGCCTCGCCTCATCGTCGTACATGATGAGGACGCATCTGCCCACACAGATGTTTGGAGCAACTGCCAGTGATAAGAATGTGCAGCATCGCCACAAACAGAAACATACACACACACACACGCACACACACACACACACACACACACACACGCACACAACCGTGAAGTTGAAATGATGTTATTATTTAACACAGATGCTAGATCAGTTTTCAGAAACTGCGCCAGGAGTGTGAAACAATAATTAAATCTCACATTATTAAGAACATCGTTGGTCGTTATGGATTGTTATGATTCATTTACAGGCAATTTTGAGGGATTATGTCTTAAGATCAGTAAAATATAAAAAACAGTAATACATTCTTCCAGACCTGCTCACTTCTGTTTTTTTGTATAATATCTAATATTAAAGGAAAAGATAGCCTCTATATCTCATGGCCTACTTCAGTAACACTTCACTGGATGACGCCTACAAAAGCATTTTATGACATAAAGCTACGAAAACATTATAAAGTCTTATTCCAACAAGTGTCAGACATCAGCAAGCCTTCTTTAGTTAATTTCACCATTGAAAATATTGGAATTAGCCTGTATAAATGTTCATGTATGTGTTCATGCAGGACAAACTGACATTTTAAGTTCATAAACCACAAATCAGTAGTCTATTTAAATAGTGCTTCATTGGCAATAAGTGGCAACTGGCTTTTCAGCACAGTGAGTCGCGATAATCACAATTATCATAATTATCGACACGACAATTATCATAATAATTATGCAATTTTAGTAAAGGTGAAACAGCAGCATTCAAATACAGTGTGGGTGCAATTGCCTGATGCAGGTTATTAACATAATAAATTGACCAGTTGCTGATTGCTTGTTTGGGGAATCGTTGCCAGTTTCAATCTTAACTGATTTTGACTGGGCCTCTCTAATTAAAATTAGAGTTCGAATTTAAAGGATCACATCCAGAGGTCACCAATGCCCTGTAAACATGCTCTCTGCTTACAGATGTCTAAAGTCTGTCTTCCTCTGCCTTAACATCAATATACAAGTGACATAAAATCCAAATAATATAAACAAAATAAAGTCTTTTTTTTTTCTCTCACAAAAATGACTGGTTACTGTACAGGTTTCTAGCAAATCAAGACGTGCAGAAAATCACATTTTAAGACTGGGCTGATTTCTTAAGATGTGACAATGAGTGGCTTATACCTTCTCAGGACCCTTTATATACACTGCTGCATGCAACAAGTAGTTTTGCAAATTTTGCTTTTTTTTTCCTCTTTGAGTGTTTATTTCTGGACAGATTTAAAAAAAAAAGTGCAATCATTTCTATAACATTTATATCTTTTGAAAGAGGCCCGTTTTTACACATGACTGGTATGCAAACGCTATTCTTAAGAATACATTTTCATATGAAATTCAAGATTATAAGAAGACCTTGGACTATGTGAATGGAAAAATGTAAGAAATATGTAAAATATGGCCGTTTCAAGAAGTTTCATTTCAAGTCTGGCATTCCGTCTTTCTTCCGTTCTTTCTTTCTTTCTTTCTTTCGTTCTCTCTGTCGCTCTCTGTCTTTTCCGCCTTGATAAATAAACAGCATGCTGTTCTCTCTGTAGGAATAGTGGCTAATTATCAGCTAAAAATACAGCGTGTTAGTAATAATTACTGCGCACCCTTCGGTAGTCTTTAGCTGTTGTTATGCCAGCGGATGCGTTCTGTAATGCGGCGAGACACATTCCCGTCGTCTTGGCCAGACACATCAGTGCGCATCTCCGCTGATGCAGTGAGACGCGAGCCCAGCACCCCCACTGTGACCTTGGGAAGCTCCTTGGGACTCGCGATTGGAGGAGTGGAGCAGAGTTAGAGGATGTGAGAGAAGACGGTGGCCCGATCTGTGCCAGTGATGCCATATTTCGCACCACCTGGGCGTCAGCTGTGTGCTGCATGGATCAGAGCTCCAGGGAAGTTGGAGCTGCTTCAGCAGAGACCAGGTTATTAGACTGGATCAGCGCTCTGAATCTGAGCTCAGACAACGGCCGGACAGCTGACCGACTGTTCGTACCCCTCCGAGCTCCTGTAAAACTGGGTCGGAATGATGGTCCAGTGCCCTCTAAAACAAAGGTTCCTCAATAGCTCTAGGAAGAACCTTTAATTGATATAGATCCTCTATATTATTTGGGGCATCTTTAAATTTTGAACATTTTTAACAGAAAATGTTATATATAATATGTTATATATTATAATATTATAATATAAATATTGTTCCAATAATTTATTGCGTACAAGATAAAAGTAATAAGCAAGCGCTTATTAAAAACCCCAAATTAACGCATTAAATATTGAATCCCACTTACATGACAGTATTCATGACCAGTGTTTAAAAAAGTAATTAGTTATATTTACTAGTTACTTCTCACATATAGTAACTGAGTTAGTAACTGAGTTACATCATTATAAAAGTAACTAATTACCAGGCAAAGTAACTTGCGTTGCTTTAAAAAAACTAATATAATACAACTGTAAAATAAATATAAAACATTGTTCACTAATCTACACTATTTTAATGTTGTTGTGGGACAACTATCAAATCCAACATTTTTGCCTTTCACCTCAGCGAGGGACTCCTGGATGTTGGTGTGTGCATGTGCTTGTGTGTGAACACCCGCACTACTCGGCCTCTGATTGGCAAACAATGGAAATTTACTCAATCTAAGCCAGTCATTGCGTTCTCAGTTACACCACGTGTTTAGAGACACACCAGTCATCATCACTGATTCCACCCCGGCCCCGAACACACACACACCCCAGAGAAAGAGAGGTCCTATGTCTGAGAGAGACGTCGCTCGCATGAAAACCGCTTCAGTGTTATCAGTTATAGTAACGGCGGTGTAACGGAAAGCAGTAATTCGTTAGATTACTCGTTACTGAAAAAAGTATCGCCGTTAGTTACGCCGTTTACTTATAGCGCCGTTATTCCCATCACATACATAAACCATTACAGCCTTTACATAAATTTTCCAAACACTTACCCAACAAGTGTCAGTTTTTTCCATTTTCTCATAATATATTTTTTTTAACTAACTGACATAAACCTTTATTAGTGTTATGTAGGTTAATTTCATGGAAGGTTTGTGGACATGTTATGGAGCATTACAAACACTGACCTTCAGTGAAGTATTACCAAAAACCTGGAATATCAATGACATTATACAGGACAAAATAATATGATGGAATAATCTGACCAAACACTGAAGCTTCTGATGTCTATGTGTAAAGAATGTGTGAGAATTTTTCTTGTAGTTATTTTTTGGTATGTGCTCTTATTGCTGTCTACACTTTTTGCTGCCCTTGAGAAGCCTTTGAAATATTTAATCTTGAAGGAATTGTTGTTGATTTTCTTTTTTTAGAAATGTACAGTGGAAGGCTGAAGCTTTTAAAAGTCACACTGGAGTTCCCTAGTTAAGTTTCAATGTGCTATTGCAATGAAAGCAGTCACATTTTCACAACCAGATTCCAGTTTTTATTGGATTCAATAGATGAGATATTTAACTGTATGATTGAATACTAAGAAAACATGATCTGTTCTGTGTAATGTAGTCAGACAGTGCAGGTGACCATGCTGAACGAAATCTGCACTGGCTATTTCTCATCAGAAATAAAATCTTAAATCTTAATCAAAACAATCACAAATAACTAAAATTAGGACACAAACCATTATTTCTCCATCACTGACTGAATTGAGTCTGACATACATTTTCATATGATTGTGGGTAATGTAAAGCTGGATGCTGCTTCAGCAATTGGCAGCAGACAATGTATTATGCTAACATTTGTTTCAGACACGGCTGGATGCCTTCCTGGTTCGGAACACTGTCCGAGTGGGCAGTATTTGTGAAGTTGTGGAATCAGCCCATGTTTCAGCTTTAACACAGGGCATCTCGTTTTTTCCTGTAGTGTCTGACAGTGCGGAGAACTGAGGCTCATGAACAAGCGCAATGAATTTGGTTTAAACTAGTGAGTTAATATCCATGTGATGTTCATGTGACCAAACCCTTACCTCTGATTTAAGCCTCACTATGTTCAGTGAATGGAGCACAATGCAAGGCTAGTCAGCTTGCAGCTAACTTGCAACAATAATCAAGCTTTTACCAACACTAGCGCAATAAGCTGAGGTTTCCGTAGGACGTTAAGATGTTTGTCAGGTGCGTTTGATGGGCGGGAGCGGAGGCAGAGCCTCAGAACAGCCTGTCCTCTCTCTATCCTCAGATGAGTATGGTATGCTTGGCTCAAGGCGAGATAGAAAGAGAGTGGGCAGCTAAATTAGATGCTACGGCAGCATACTACACAGAGGACGCATGCCGACGCCAGATTCCCCTTCCCTTATGATCTACAAAAGGTTCCTCATCACTCGCTTATAATTACCTGTGCCTGGATGCGTGCATGTGTGTGTGCAGATGGGTTTTCTTAAGCGGACTTGCCTCAGCTCACTCCTGCACGGTAGAGAAATGCACAGCGAGGGTACACAGGGACAGATGGAGCCTCAGAGATGTATACTCATGTATGCTTACGCTTTTACACTTTTTTTTCAAAATAATTGCAGTGTTCTCCACAAGAGAGTATGGTGATTATCTATTAGCAATCGACTAGTTCTCCTTTCCCTAGTGCTGAAGCAAGTTCCTCGAGAAAACCAGCCCGGCAGGAGGTGGCAGTGTAGTTGAAAGAGTTGCATGATGCTAAAGGGGGTGGGGTGGCGTGGCGTGGGGTGGGGGGTTCGAGAGGTTTAGTGAGTTTGATTCAGAAGTTGAACTTCATTGAAAGAGTAGAGGAACTACTGGACAGTGCTAGACACAGACTCTCCAGCGATGGAGTCTTGAACCCCTGAAAAAAAGGTAAATTGTCAAATTTATGACAAGTAATTTCTAACTCTTGAATTAGATTGGAAGTCTGGTTCTTGATACTTGATTATTGCAGGAAAGTCTTCAATCCTACAATGTCAGAAGAGAATAATTTTGTCCACCCCTGAAGACAGCTCTTGTATTAGGCCTGGTTATTGGCTGAAATTGGTATGGGGGCGTAAATCTCCTCTATTAGATTTTATCAGTGCATTGCTTTACGTTTCCTTGGCCGAGTCGTAAAGTCCCTTAAATATTTCCACCTGGCTGCTGTTTGCGGGATAATGCTACCTGCTCACAGCAACAAGGCCATTAGCTGCCTGTAAGTGTTGTAGTCAGTGTACTATCATTGAAGGATAAGGATTTAGCTCAGTTAATAAAGAACTGTGCACGAAACCAATTATGTGCACAGAATAAGTTTCATGCAGCCATTTTTCAGTGGAAGATCCATTACCCCTCATTAGCGCAGAGGTGACTGAGCATATTGATTCGGGAGTAAATCAAAGCACCACTGTTGTGGTGAGCTATATCCTTTAAAAGTGAAAAGAGATACCTGTTTTTGGAGACATTTTCATAGCGAGCCTTGCATACTGATCAAATGCATCAAAGACGAACGTAGGCATGCGTTTACGGCATCATTGATTTGCCACAGTGATTAATCTTCGTTTCTCCATCCCCTGAGATCATTTCAAAGAGCAGTATGTGGATGGGCTGATTTCTTAATTACAGAGGGAAAATATGCATGGTGACACGCTGGGCCTCCTGGGTATCACTCCTTAAAATTTCTCCTTGTCACTGTCAGCGTGACAGTGGCCTCCACAGGAAGCCCTCATTTCCATTTGATTAGGCCGTGCTGTTTATGACTGCCTGTAAATGATGCTGTGTATTAAGAGCTAATGACGGCTATTCATGCCAGCGACGCTGACAGAACGTGTCTCTTTAAGAGGCCCCTGTCCAGCCCCGTCACCCCCTGTCAATAGAGAGAAAGTGCTCAGTTCTCATTGCCATGGGCTCCACAGGGAATGCAATCTCATTCCTAAACAGAGAAGGAATCTGACTGGTTCCAGAAAGCTCTAGTTGAACATTTGAGAGCCATCACCCATGCTTTTGTTTTCTTTGTCTGGCAATTTTTGGGGTTTAGGGCTTAAGCCCTCAGCCCAGAGAAATTACTTTCTGCATATCAGTGGTACAATAGAAAAAAATAAGATTAGTATGTATGGTATGTGTCTAAACCTCATGTACTGGCGTGAAAATGAAGACCAATTGAAGTCAGAACCCAACTGAAACATGAACATGGCTAATATCCACCACTTGGAGACCTGACTTGACCTAGCCCAATGTTACCACTGGATATTGTTGTGCAGTGGTTTAATTTGTTACTAACTGCTTGTACTGATCGACAGAAAATGCCACGCTGTGATAAACTAGTATTATTACACATTTGCATGTACTAATGTGGAATTGATTGTGCCTGGCAGAAAACAGAATTCGCTCTCATCTGATTTTCTGTTAACCCCAATGCGGTTCTTCTAGACAATTCTGCTACTTGCAGAATTGCTTTGAACATACTTAATAGGTGAAGATGAGAGATGAGAGATTGTGTTACATTTTACATATTTGACATATTTCTCCAAATAAAAACAACATATACATGAAAAGTCAACCCAGAGAGACTCGCCCAGAGCCCAGTGTTGTATTGTGACAAAAATGTGAAATGTGAAATGACTACACAATATAGGTGTTATTTCATATTACCCAAAATAGATACCAACAATTCATAGGTACCAAAAATAGTAGTAGGTATTAAAGTATTAACAAAGTATTAATTAGCATCAGTGACTTCTGACATAAGCTATATTTGATTGGTTGTTCATTTTGTGTGCATTTTGATTATTTTTGAAATGGGTTTTAGCATCTTATCGATCTCAGGTCAGTTAAATGGGGTGTTGGAAAATGGGCAGGCCCATAATATAAAAAGATATGCCTGGACATCACCTGCGTAGTTGTGGCCAGACAGTCTCCTGGGAGTGGACAGTAGGGAAGGAGAGTGATGGCTAGTTGTGGTTCTGCTGCCCCTGTTGCTTAGCTATGTGGCGAGAAGCAAAAATTCTGCTCCCGGTTAACCGTGACACAGAAAGATATAGAGCTTTCATTTGAAACGTTCCACAGGGATTTCAGTGCAATAACTCAGCTGAGTGTGTACGTGAGGCATTCTGGGTAGTGAAGGCTGGGGTGGGGCGAAGATTTCCTGCCTTGTAATGCGGTTTCAATTACTGATGACACCCAGATACAGGCAGGTAAAAGGGCATGGGAGACCGAGATTGTCGAAGTCAAGAAATCCGACAGAATTCGGGGGAGGAAATGAAAGGTGCGTCTGTACCAAGGTACCTGATTCCAGCAGGCAATCTGTTTTTGATTGACAGCAATGTGGCATGTCATAATAGGAAATTGATGATGTTCAGTAGCGGGCGGCACATCCTGGTAATTGATTGAGTTCTCTGTGTGTGAGCGGCCTGACATCTGTCCCATGTTATGGCGAAATCCTTAATTAAGAGGGGGGATGGGGTGAGTTGTCTCGTGTTGTCCAGGTTGCCTGCCTCTCATATTGGTTTTCCTCTTGCACGTCTGAGGCCTCTGGACAGACGCTCGGGTCATAGATTAAGTTACAACTCCACCACCCGGGAGAAGAAAAACATGTCCTACTTCCTACAAATTTGCAGCACCAATCAAGCTCTCACATGCCTATTTATAAAAAGGGTCCCTAATTTGACTGTTTTTCAAAACTAGCTTGGATTTCAGATTATTTAACATAGGCCCCATTTATGAAGTGGCTTTGCATTCTGTCAGCCAGCTTCTTAAAGAATCGATTCCTACATTCCACATATACTGAGCATGTTTTGCTCCTAAATTACTTAATTCTTTCATTCATTTATACATTTACGTATTTAGTTTGTACTATGGTCCATAAGATCCTGATAACCCCTTATCACAACTGGGTGCCCCACTGGGTGTCTCTGTGGCTGGGTACTTTTCAACCTGACCTTCATCTGCTTGATTGTTGAGTTTAGTTGGGTTCTGCTTGCGAGGAGCTGGTTCTGCTTCTTTATTTTAAAACCTCTTTCAGTCAGGACTGTGAACCACTGTGCTTTGGTTACTGAACAAACACTGTTGGCCGTTACTTCCCCGTTGCCTGAGCCTCTGTCTATCTGTGTGGCCCTGGTTCTGCTCTCTGCGCCTCCTCAGCATGCCTTGCCTGGATTGGGAGCTGGAAGAAAGACAGGCAGGTTTTTATTGAGCTTAGCGCTGAGCAGGTAGGCCTTCCTCCTTGGATGTTTGATGTGGATTAGGACTCAGGTGCTTCATCCCTGAGTCGCACAGCAGGACTGAATCAGCTTTTGGAAGCACACACACACACACACACATGTGCACACACTCAGCAAACACACATAGACCAGTTCACATCCATAATACGCAGACCAAACAGCAAAACCACACACAGGCCAAATGCAAACAGATAAAATATGTCAATAGCACACAAGCCACTGATAGCAAAAACTCACAGACCAAATTCAGTGACCAAATTACCAAACGGAATTGTGTTTTTTACCCTCGGTTTTTAGGGGAGATAAAAGGTTTGGAGAGGAATAGAATACACCTTCACAGCAGGTTAGCCTTACTAAATTCTAAGCCTGAAAATTGTATGAGATCAGATTTATACTCAGATATGGCAACCATATTAATGTTTTATTTAAGTTTGAAACGAGATCAGCTTAAACATTATAAACCGCTCAAAATCAGTCATCGCAATGGTATCTAGTAGCAGTATCAGAGAGAGACAGGTGTATAACTCTAGCGGAGTTGCCTCTGTATGGTCCTGCCCTGATGAGTCACACTGTTATTGTTCTGAAGCTCAGTGCAGGGATGCTCCATTTTTTCCACTGTGGATATCTTAGTGTGCAAAAGAAAAGTCGCTTATCTCCAGAATCCTCTGCTCCAGCTATCTGGCTGCGGTTGCTAAAGCAGCGAATCTGTTTAGGGCAGGCCAGTGATGGATGGACAGACAGGTCTTGATAAAGTAGGCATTACACACTCAGGCTTTCCCAGCCATACCTCATCGTTTCTCATGCTTTTACAAACCAGCAGCTTATGGGATGCTTTCATGTGGATTTCACCTTCCTGCAGATATCACACTGATAGACAGAGGCCTAAAGATACTTTATGCATTTAGATTTGAACATTACTAAACAGCTGGGTTTGACATTTTAGAATGGATTAAATGTATTTTTATTATTATTATTATTATTATTATTATTATTATTATTATTATTATTAGGGATCACTAAACCACAAGATGGTGTGCTTCAGTCATAGGCACAAATCAGAAGGCAGTGTATGCTTAGCTTGTGAGACAATAGATACAAACAAAAACAGTGAAATTTAATTTCACAAAGCTTTGCTGGTGGCTGTTGCTAAATTGCAAACATTTTTGTAAAAATCTGGTTTTCTTATATTGAAATTTGTCCCAAAAATCGGACTGATTTAAATTGAGAACTGAATCAAGAGAACCGCAGGCTAATTAGAGATTTACAGCTTTCAGGATGTCTCAGTGCTGTTTTCTGAGAGAAGATAGCAGCATGTCAGATGCCTTGATTAATGCACTTTCTGACTTCAAAACGTCCACCTAGATGGTGTTGCCCTTTCTGTAGTCACTGCAGTGGTCACTGCTCATTTTGGCCCACGTCTGCAAGGCCAAGGCGCAAAGCAGCAGCACGTCCGTGCTCTAATTATAGACATTGTCCACGGAACATGATATAAAAACTGCTTCGTCTGATTAGAGAATCTGTCAGAGCTGCTGAAGGGATCGCTTGCCGTGACCCATTTTATCAGACACACAGACACACGCTCACATACCCAGAGCTGGGGAGCAGACGCTTGAGAAAATGGCCATTATTTCTGCTTACAGCTCGCGTGTCAGAGCGGCGCAGGATCTTAACGCGTGTCTACAGCGCAGCATATGGGAGGAGGAAAAGGAGAATCATAGGGATCAGCCTGCGCTTTTGTTCAGCCCAAAAACAGCCAGCACAATGCAGGCTGCGTCTACCCCGAACACTGTAATATTCCCTTAGATGCTTTCTATTGTGTGAGCCGGTGACAGTTTGTTTCGTGTGCAACCTGGCTGGCGTCCACATAGTGTCACACAAAAGGTGTCAAAGGAATGTATTACCTAACTATTTCTGCCGAGTGCTCTTCGGAGCATCTGTGGCTGCGTGTGTCCGTATCGACCAGCCTGAGCTGGGTGTTTTTAATGTAAAGCCATGGAAGTTTATGCTTTAGGCTTTATGCTTTATGAATGAAGATATTCCAGAGTATCACATATTAGGCTTCTTTGCAAAGTACGTAGGCCGCACACCGTATGCATGAAATTGCATGAAATCCTCATTCCCTGGTGGAGATCAGAAATGATGAAAGAAATGGGTTTCCATTTGGCGGATAATTGAAGCTGCCGGACATGATTGATGTCTAGGGGCTGTAAAAGTGCGGGGCAGGGACATGCGTCGAAGGGTGCGGCCTTAAAAAAAAAACACTAACTTGTTTCCCGTGTGACTTTGTGTGACCTCACTGTGTTCGCTTCCATTAAAAATTAATGATGCACGGCTAATTGGACCAGTCATGCAGGCAGTCACATGATGCTTATAGATCAGAGGCAGAGTGGTTGAGGATCAGACAGATCTTTCGTTTAAAGGTCAGCAAGCAAATGTAGCCCTGTTGGAGAAATTCCATCACTTGTTTCACTTTTTTTTGCGCTTGATCTTTGCACTTGCGGGGGCTGTCAGGACTGATTTCTCAAGGTGAAAGTAGCACTGCCCGCTACAAATTATGTTAATTGTGATACTCATCTCTGCATTAGACCCGAGTCATAGCCATCTCCATGCTAGGCTGTGATCTCTTCAATCTCGCTTAATTGACGCAACGAGCACTGTCACTCATTTCGAAAGAGGACCTTGCATACAGTCTAGCACAGTAATGGAGAAATGCATATAAAATAATGAGCAGTGGAGTATTAGAGAGTGATAGAGATATGCAATATGAACAAAAGTATTGGGACGCCTGATCATTACACCAATGGGGACTTTGATGACACTGCATTCAAATACATAGCATTCAAAGACAAACCCTTCTTTCCAGCTATATTATCTTCCGATCTTCTTTAAGCGTTTCTTTGTGAAATTTGTGGCCGTTCATTCTGTAGAGCATTTATGAGGGTCAGATTCTTCCACACCAAACTCATCACGTCTATATGGACATTGCTTTGTGCACTGGGGCACATTCATGCTGGAATAGAAAAGGTTCTTATGCCAACTGTGTCCACAAAGATGCATGGCGTTGTCCAAAATGTCATGGTATGCTGAAGACGTGTGTCCTGATATTTTTGTCCATATAATTTGGGCATTGTTAAAGTCTTTCCCACTAAAGCATTTTCCAGGGGTGTAATTCCAGTATGATAAAGAAAACATAGTTTGTGAAACATAACTTGTTCTCAAATTGAAGCCCCATCGCAGCATACAGCATGTTTTTGCAACCATGTACATCTGATCCCAAGTGTTATTCTAAGAGTGAAGTCTCAGAGGCTTATGCCTCTGTCTCATTGCTGAAGACTGTTCTGTCTTGCTTCTTCACCTTTGATACCCTAATGTAAATGTAATGCAAATGTATACATGATTACAGACACTGCAGCCATAGAAAACTTACTGCCTTTAGAAAATAAATAATCAGTCATGCACGTAATACCATCCCATATCATTCCAGCTAACATTAACTAGAAAGTCATTAAAAAGTGCTTATCAAAAATATAACATCAGGTTTACATCCTGATTCATATTCACTTTGTATTTGGTGGTCATCTTCAGCTAGAGGGGGAAAGAATTAGCTCATGTGTTTCCGTAAGTCTGGTAATTGCTCAACATCAGCTTCAACTGGAAGTGGTAACAAAGATAGAATTACAGACTGAGCTAAGACACAGCTCCAGCTCGAGAAAAAAGCAGACATTACTCAGTGCTGTCCTCTAATGAGATTATTGTACCCATTAGAATTCCGTTGTTTTTATAAGATCAATGACGCAGATCAGCAAATGCATTATATGCTATCGTTAATTGTTTATCTTCTAGTCTTACACTAGGTGGGACAAAATCAAGGGTTTTCAATATTGAGAAGGACATGTACCCCAGCCCCCTGCGAGATTATAGTTTTGCCTTTGGCCTGCATAGCTGACACTTACAGGATTGCCAGCCTGTGTAAATATTAGCTTAGAATGCTCTAAAGTCTTTAAACCCTGTGCTGCTGATGTTGGCCTTCAGCAGGACACGTAATGGTGTTTTATAGCTATTTTAAAGGGTTGTACTTTCAAAGTGCTTTCTTCAGCAGACAACTAAACAACTTTGTGGTCAGTGAACAGCACCACAAAATGGCTGCTGGAGTCTGAAGAAGGCAATAAGGCAGGATACCTGACCTCCCACTCGAAGATTTACAGCCTCAGCTCCATACTGTGGACCTCCTCTCTCCAGCGTTTTTATGTCAGCGTAAGCTAAACACGCACAGAAGAGCAGGTCTGACAGCAGCTTAACTCTAATGGGGGGCATTTCATTTCCAAGGGGGACCACATCATCACACTCATCCTAAATGAATCCCATTGCTGACTTCAAGAGATTTTACGCTGTAAACAAGCAATTCATACCAACTCACCAAATATTACAGGCATAAATGTCTCCACAATGTTGATTAGGTGAAGGCCAGGTCTATATAGTGCACGACCTGATCTGATATCTTAGACAGAGGTGGATAACTTAAAGCATGATGGCAGACTTAAAAATATTTGCGCCACGCCCCGGGCCTTCACAGCCTCTGGGACAGTCTCTATATCAACCCTTAAATTGATATAGAACGCACTCACAAAATCGAACTAATTAAAAATGGATTTGCTTATGGTGTCTTTGTGTCAGGAGGTATGAACTGAAACTTTACCACAATATAAAGAGAAATGTTTTGCCTGAAAAACTCTGATGTTCAGAAATGTATTTACTAATAAACACATATATCAAGGACTTCCTGTCCTTTGTTTTTGTCTGGTCTTGTGTATCTCTTATTCTTTTTGCAGAGCGATTGTTTTCGTCAGCCAGTTACCTGTGTGTTCATGTGCTTTTGTTCGTACTTTTATCCCTAGTTCCTGGTCTGTTTCTCCTCACACATGTCTATTGTTTGGTTTTCCTTCATCTTTTCACCTTGTTTCTTTTGTTTACCACAATAAAATCAATCATATCCCCCCATTGTTATGACATCAAGGTAGTTTAGTTGTGAAAGTTCTTGTCGCCAAGGACTGTCCATGTCCTCTGTGATGCAGGTCATGTGGAGAAGCGTGTTGCCTCGGTCTCTTGTTGCTTGGTTTATTAGAGGGGCTCAGGCTCTGTCCTCTAGGAGAGCTCAGAGCCAGCCAGAGAGCGTCATAGGCCCACCGAGGGCGCTTGGAGCTGGGCTGATCGAGACAGGATCTCCAGGTGAAGTGAGGGGGTGTCAGCGATACTGCACTCAGAGCTGTCCCTGGTGACTCACACTGCTCTTTTATTGCCACTGGAAGTTTCTCTCAGTGCTTTTTGTTCAAGCTCACAAACCCCAGAGGAGGCCTTAGAGCAGGCATTGTCAGGTCCACTACTGATCTGATAAAGGCCTGGGTTTCTTTTTCAAGAGCACATACCTATGTATAGCTATTAAAAAAAGAGTATAGTCCGTCCTGCCAAATACCACTTGACCCTGAGGCCATTTGGTCCTGATGTTCCTCCTATACATCAAATCATTAAATAAATGTGTTCACCCAGATCTGAACTTCTGCCCAAAAGATGACGAATATTGGATTTTTGCTCACTAAAGATACCACATATATAATTTATTGAAATACTGTTACATAGTAACTGATGGCAAACTGAAAAACCCAAATTGTGAACTGATGGTATGTACATTTTTTTTATTTTCTTAGTGGAAGCCAGTTAATGTGGACATCAAACTAGCATATTTGAAGTATGCATATTTTTTCTAGGGGTTAATACCCAACAGCCTGAGTCTAGTCGTCGCAATTGGATGCACCGATAACCTTTTAGTGAAGTAAAATAACTCCACTAGCTATTAGAGTGCACACACTCCATCTCACGTGGCTATCTGTGCTTATATGTGTGTGCATCTGAAACCGAAGGAGACAACAGAAGAAAGATGAGTTCCTGTCCTGCACTTTTAATAGCCAGTCTGCTGTTTTTCTCATTTTCAGTCTTTCTCATGAAAATATGTTTTTTAATATGCGCAGTGATTCTTAGAAAGAAAAGCATCATTGGTGTTATCATTAATGACATTTAAACACAATAATATGAAAGCAGAAAGATTAGATCTGAACAAAACAGATGGACCGATTCTAAATTTAAATGTAGCCCAAAAACTCCTGTTTCTTCAGAGCTGGCTTCATCATTAGCGCCCCCTGCCTGTGCAGTGCCCGTGAAGGTGCAGTGCAGATCAGTACAGTCAAGCATTGTCATGCCATAGTGACTTGTCCTCCCTTGACTCCTGTAATGAATTAGACAAATGAAAAGAGATAGTTGAGCTGCCACATTCCATTTGCCGTGGGCTCACTGATGTGCGCTCCAGTAATGAGATTGGAGAGCAGCATGTAGGCACAGTGCGTGTGTTTTTGTGCGTGTAAGTGTGTGTTGGTGTATGTGCGTGAGCATTCCTCGTGTGTGTGCATATGTGTGTGCTTCATAGGTGGATATTGATATGTAAACAAAGCTTATTGCACTGCAGACTACAGATCAGCTAAACACGGTGCTGATTGCGTTTGCAAAATATGATAATGATGGAATTCTTGAGGATTTCTTATACCTGCTGTTGTATTGCAATTATGTACCAATTTCGTCATCTTTCTTTTTCAATAAATTGCACCATATAGCCCTGGGTGTGGGTCCCACAATATGGACAAAGTACTTGTGATGTGCCTTGGGTTACATTGTAGGGCCTGTACCATGTAAAGTGAACTTTTTTACTTTACATTTTACTTTACTCCTTTTTTAATTAAGCCGCAGAAACACCCAATTTTAAACTAATTGCTTTTTACAATGTCATGAAAACCAACACCTACATACATATCTACAGTTTTCCCCCCATTTACACTGAAGTGAACATTTCATGAAAGAGACAAGGTAGGCAATCAGAACAAAGATAAGAGACAGGGAGAGAGACTGCTGGATAAAAACGCACAATTATTAAAAATGGGCTTCAAAGGGCAAAAATGAATTTTAAAGCAAGAAACATACAGTAAATGGGCCCTGAACCCACACACAGCTCTGATACCTGGAGCCTGACTTAAATCACTTACATATATGGCATTTAACAGACGATTTTTATCCAAAGCAACTTCCATTCCTGAACTACAGGGGGCAGTCTCCCTGTAGCAACTTGGGGTTAAGGGTCTTGTTCATGAACCCAGTGGTGGTTTGCTGAAGGTAGGATTCGAACCCATGACCTCTTGGTCCAGAGACAAATAGCCACCACCACACTCGATACTTACCTAAGCTAGATATGAATACATCACAAATGTAACTCAAAACTATAATGAGTTGCCAGACTAATAGAGCACATAACCCAATTGTCTTACTTCATCAGTGCCCTCAATTTATATGCACTCTGGATAGGGCAGTGCGGAATAAATGTGTGGTAGATGAATGAGTTTTGGGTAATCAGAGGATTCACGTCGTTTTTTCTTTCCTAAACAGTCTCGCACAAATGTCATGCTATAAAAGGAGATTAATCAGATCAGATCATTTGCAATTCAAAAAGTGCGAAAAAGTTAAAGAAGATAAGTGCACTTTGCATATCTGTGATCCGCTCTGTTTGTGTGCGCTTCACTAAAGCTCTGCGTGGGTGTCTGTGTCGTGTGTGTTTTTGTTTCCGTGCCACACCTGGCCAGTGTGTCTGAGCAGGGCAGGGCTGTAATTAGAAAAGCAAACGACCTTGATTAACCCCTGACCCCTACAGATTGGGGTCATGATCGGCGACGGGTGAGATTAAAGGCGAGGAATAAATCAGCCGGGGCAGGATATGATGTTGGAGCTTTTGAGCTCTTTTTTATTTCATCCTCTATGGACAAGCCTCCCATAAAGCAGTATGACCTCCGCGTGTCCCTGTAAGGGAGCCAGGAGCATCCTTAAACCGACTGCTTCCTGAATGATAGTAAATATTTGCTTTCTTTCCTGCTTTCTCTTCTTTCGTCGCTGTCTCCTTTAACATAATGGAGATGCACAGTGAAAGACCTCCTGATACCACCTCATATCTGCTTCTTCGCTGGGCCAGGGTTGGCAAGATGAAAAGGCAGGAAAAAGTGGCGTGTCTTTTTTTTTCGCTTGTAAATAAGCTGCTTATATGAGTGTGACCGGGAGAGGCATGGGGCTACAGAGGCATGCTGCGTGGTAACTTGATCCGGGGTGGAATAAATAGTGGTAGAACAAGCCGGCTGACCTTTGCATTGATGCAGGGGGTTTGGCGGAGAAGCAGATCTAAGAGCGAAGGACGCTCGCATCGACACACTCCGCATCTCCACGCTGCATCAGCCAGCAGGGCGAGCAAGGCTCAGCCCTAAGCGGCTCATGTCTGATATATGTGTGTGTGTGTGTGTGTGTGTGTGTGTGTGTGTGTGTGTGTGTGTGTGTGTGTGTGTGTTTGTGTGTGTGTGTTTGTGTGTGGGTGTTTGTGTGTGGGTGTGTATGTGTTTGTGTGCCTAAAGATATGGATCACATCACTTTGTTTTAATGGTAATTACAATCCCATTGTTATTTTTGTGGCTCAAATTTGTTGTTTCTGCCTTGTTTGTAAATGTGAAAGATCAAGAAATATGCAGTGAAAGGCCATTTGACACATGCGCACATATGAAAGTGGCTCAAAACTGAGTAGAAACAATCAGATTTTTGTTCCCACAAAAAATAGTCAAATCTGTGACATTTGGATATAAAAAATGGATTTGAGCCATTTCAGCCTCATATAAGCATAGCTTATGAAGGGCGAAATTTCTTTAGACATGCAGGCTTTCAATTGTGAGCGCTTTAACAGAAAACAGGGACACGCGGTGTCACTGATGTGAAGCACCACTTTTACAAAGAGCACCACAGTTGCTATTTTTGTATTTTCTATTCTCTGCAGCATATCTGAAGGATTGTTTCAGTAATGGAACGGTGTCAGTAAGCAACTGCTCTTTTACTGCACTGAATGCACCCTGCATTTGCACACTTATGTCGAGTGTGTTTTGGACATGGAATCCTGCTGATTTGGGTGCTTCTGAAGTTGCACACAAAATTTGACAGAGTGGTAATACGCTGTGGCCAGTCTTCAGTCTGCCAGAAGTGAATAAATGGGTCCAGAAGCCAAATCTTCATGGAGGGGAGCATCACTCGATGAAAGCCTATGTACCAAAGCCTATGTATGTAGCCTATTTAATCATTGTTACATTTGCGTATGCATAAGTGTTTTCAACCATCACCTGCTTCAAGAAGCTAAGAAAGTGTTTTATTTGTTACTTTGCATAGCCCTTAACCTTAGCTACAGGTGGCCTGCGGTGCTTTGCAGAAAGTGCTATTAACTGCGCAGGCTGATAATGACACTCTTTTACACAGTCATTAGCATAATCTGTTTTAATTGCCTAATAAAGAAAAACAGCAATAGCACAGCAGGGATATTGCTTTCAAATACTGTACATAACCAGGCGACCAGCGGGCATGTGTGTGTGAAGTTGTGTGTGTGTATGTGTGTATGAGAGAGACCTGGCACAGGGACAGTGCAGCACCATGCAAAGGCCTTTGAAGATTCACTCATTTGGAGATTAGTGAGCTTGGCGGTCACTCTCAGGTTCTTCCTTCTGCTCTGTCAACCTCAGCAGCGAAGCTAAGTCTGCAGCAGGGCCCAGCTAATGCAGAGTGTTTAGACACTGCAGTCCTGGTGAGCAAGGGTCCAGCGCCATTTGTTCTCCCCTCAAACACACTCACTTAACTTTTAAACACACTCCTCAAACACACTCACTTAACTTTTAAACACACTCCTCAAACACACTCACTTAACTTTTAAACACACTCCTCAAACACACTCACTACAACAATTAACAGCTGAGTTGAACCAGGTGTGTTCCAACTGGGAAATCACAAAGATGTGCTGGACACTGGACCTCCAGAACCGCAGCTGGTCACCCCTGCTTTAAATATGCAGTTCATTCCCTTTCCCAGGAGACAGTTGAATATATTTACCTTTCCATCAATTGATTAAGTAGAAATAATAAAAGGTTAGTGTGCCAAGTGTGGGTTGTATCAAGTCAATTGTAGTAATTGCAAATGAATATGGTACACTTACAACTAACAGTACTGACTTACACTTGAGGCCACCACCCCAGTGAGGATGTTTGTATGCTGAAAAGTACTGTTTTTTAGGGAGTGTCTTTGTAAACTGTGATTTATGCTTCTTTGGATTAATCCAATCAAGCTGCTCTCGGCAGGTAGTGACAGACTAATAGGATTCTTTAAAGGATACCCAGCATCTATATATGACTGACTACCACAAATAATTCATTTATTATTAGTTTCCCATGTTTGGATAAACTACAGAAAACCCGGTTACTCTAATAGAGTAAAAGCAGTGGTGTTAAAGCAGATGCCATTGGCATCTATTTTACACAGCAGCTGTTTTCATGTGGTAATGAATACTTTGAATGTTTAATTTAAAAACAATGAATTGAGTAATTTGTTTAGTATGAAGTCATTTATGTAGGTTGGCCTGGCCTGATTTTTTTACAAAGAAAACGTTTGAGCCGACAGCTAAAACAAAAGCTGAACATTGGATTCTTTAAGTTCTATGAAAACAATGTTGGGTAGTCCATGTCTCCTCAAATGGACCCAGAAATGAATGTATAGATGTGTGTGAAGAGGCCATGTCTTGAGGCATTGTCAGGGTTTTGCTCAACTGCATTCTCTGTCTCTGAGGGATCTGCATATTGTGGCTTCTGTTTTCCATCCATCCATCCATCCATCCTTTCTGCTCTGGAGATTTAAATAGGTGTTTTTTTCATGATGCACATACAGAAGTTTATTTGCAGTCCAGTTCCAAAATGTCTCCATAGCACACTTTCCATCTCCCTCAGTTTTCTCTTTCCCCATCTCTACGTCACCTCTCTTTCTCCCTTTCTCTCTCTCACTGTTTCGAGTCTCTTTCTCTTCGTCTGTCCCTCCCTCTATTCCTTTTTCTCTTTGTCTTCCAACACACGTTTTATCACCACTTTTTATGACCTTATAGTCTGTGATTCATTTCACAGACAGGTGAGTAGCTCAGATAGAGCATAAGAGTGTGTGTAGCGTGCACAGAGGGACAGGTGAAAAGAGGCAGGCGGTGTGTATAGACAGGTGCACGGCTCAGGCAGAAGGAAACAGCATGTAACTCTGCTTTGGCATGCACCCAGTGCTAGTGACCGCTAGGCTGGAAGCACTATTGTCTGTCCGTACAGTTGTGTCCAGCGCAGGCCGGTAGCTGTCATCTGGCCAGCGTGCTGCTGAGAGCTGCTGTCTAGGCGCTTTCGGACGCTGCCTGCATTTTCTCTGGCTGTCGGACAGCTCCGTGCAAACCTTCATCCATCTTCTTCACAGTCATTGGCCAAGACAGCTATTTTAAAACAAGCACTCACTCCAAGAAGAAGCATCTAGAGTGAATAATCTTACACATAAGCACACATAAGGCACATTATAACAGACACACACGCACAAATTACATTTAAGTTCCATAAAATGTTTCATTACACTATATGGACAAACGTATTGGGACACCTACTTGTAAGGGTTTTGGGACTAAGCTTCTTAATTCCAGTGAAGAACAATCTTAATGCTTCAGCAGAACAAGACATTGTGGACAACTCCATGCTTTCACTTTGTGGACACGGTTTTGGGCAGAACCTTTATTATTCAGCATGGCTGCGCCCCAGTGCACAAAGCAAGATCATGGTTGGATGAGTTCGGTGTGGAAGAGCTTGACTGACCCGCACAGTGTCCTGACCTCAACCCCATCCAACTCCTTTGGGATGAACTGGAACGGAGATTGTGATCCATGCCTTCTTGTCCAACATCGGTGCCTGACCTCTTAAATGCTCTGCAGAATGAATGGACACAAATTCCCACAGAAACTCCAAAATCTTGTGGAAAGCCTTCCAAAAAGAGTGGAAGCTCTTATGGCTGCAAAGTGGGGACCATCTATGTATTTGAATGCAATTCCAGAGAAAAAGTTCTGGAACGTTATACTTAGGAATCACTACTGTAGTCATACATCTTTGAAAAATAACTGTTAATAATAAGTAATAATAACCACATTCAAAGTTAACTTTTCATTTTGAAAAGAGAATGATGTCACCTTGTTCCTGTATCACAAAAACATGTTATTCTTGTTTGGTTTTCTTTCCCCGCACCTTTTCTAATCCCTAAGGGAGATGTTTTTTGTGACCTGAATTGTAACAGCTGGTGACCATCACTGGCATGGCATAAGGCCGTGTAATTAAACCAACTAGTGCTGCTCAAACTTCCACATTCATCAATACGCTCCTCCAGCCGAAGATAAAACACAGAGCTATCGGAGTCGGAGAGTACGCTAAACATTTACGCTCTCAGTCTCTGGCCAAGAGTCGACCCTTTCTCTCAAAGACTCTCCATCATTAACACACACACACACGCACATACACACACACACACACACACATACACAGACACAAACACACACGCACACATTCTCTCTTGCTCTCTCTCTCTCTCTGTCTCTCTCTCTCTCTTGCTTTCACACACACACACACACACACACACACACACACACACACACACACACACACACACACACACCAATGACCCTAACCCGCAAGCAGAAATAACAATGAGAGCATAATTTCTCTGACTGTGTGCAGGTGTTTCAAATCCCTTGGAGGATGTGTGTGCTTCCTATCAGCGTGTGTGTTGGGATTTCTAATGTGCGCTAATGTTTAAGTGCTAGTCCTGGCAGGGAGGGGATATTTCCTCACCATGCACAGGAAGATTAGTGCCTGTGATTAGCATCCGTGGCTAAATCTGACTTCAGCAGTAGGCTTTTTTTTTCCCTGTGTGAACTGGATTTGAACTTTTCGGCGGCAGAAAAAGTCAGCCAACCCAGTGGACAGAGTGTCAGTATTACAGTGTATTCACCGTCCAGCCCACTGATGGGTTATGTACATTACCTTTCAGTGATGCTAATTGATAAGTTAATGTATAGCGTATCATGTAATTCTTGCACTAAACAATGCTAATCCTTTTAGTGTACTGTATTCTATAGACATTTTTGTCCAGAGAAATGTTCAGTTGGTCCAATGACGAAAGTTGCTTGCAGTTTTGAACAGACACATTAGTGCTCATGTTAGTACTTTTCAGGCAGCTCTGGTGATAAAAAGGGGAATCTTTATCCATGTGAGAGGGGGGGATTATGTGAGGCAGCTGTGCTCGAAGCCGTGCCGTTCTCCAGATTAACCCTGGATCTTTGTGGAGGTCTCTGGCCTGTTACACAACCCAGCAGGTGACCTAGCCTTTGTCTGTTGCTGCTTTTTCATTCAGACAGCCCAGGGTCGTTCTATGAGAGAGAGATAGAGAGAGAGAGAGAGTAAGAGAGAGAGAGAATGGGTGTTAGTTTAGGCTGTACTGTACCTTCAGTATTTTGGCGAAGGAGAAAATCACAGGCCTGAGAGGAGCTCTTGAGCCGCTCTGATTACAGTGATCTGAGCCAAGGGAAAATGTTGGGTTTTACCCTTGCCGTGTTGTCAGAGGAAGTGAGTTTCGTGGTTAAATGTGTGCCACAGATGCTGATTGTACTTTACTGGACTTGTAGAGGATAAATTCAAATCTTGATATTGGTGGACTTTAAGGAAAGTGACTCCAAAGTGACTCCAAATATGAATATTTGCTGTGTATAAAGTTGTAATAAAAAAAAGTTCAACATTGATTAAGTTTCAAATTATAATTTCCACCTCTGTTTAGGTCACACAATGGACAATAAGCTGCAAAACATTTTTCATTTTTGTCATTGTCAACATTGTCATTTTTTTTTGGTGTTACAAAAACATGCTTCTTTGCATTTCACCCACAGATTCTTGCATATACTCTTGGGGTTTTTTTTTAATTGGAAACATCAGCTGACCCTTGTACTGCGTGAGAAATTCACGATGAATGAACCAATGGAAATAGTGCATTATATGTACTACTGTAATTCCATTACTTGCATTTCACAAGATGTTTAGCCCCTGGAGAGGACAACGGCAAAGAAAAAGAATGATATCACAAAGCATGGAAACACATTGGTTCACATTATATCATTCCAGTTTGGATAAACGTGAAGTGTTTTCTCTGCTGTTATGCTCATATCGGAAGCAAACATAGAATAAAATGTGCATGTGTGTGTATGTGTGTGTGAGAGACTAAAGATTCTGAATGAATATGGTCCATTAGAAACTATCAGTGTCTGTCTCTCACCCTTTACCACTTATATTTCCTATTATGTGTGTTACCCGTGTGTTTATGTGTGAGATGCAGGTGTGACTGTAGACTTCCGAGTTCTGCCTGGATGACACGGCTGTTCTCGCCTCAGTCAGGGAGATTCTTGTGTGTGTGTGTGTGTGTGTGTGTGTGTGTGTGTGTGACTGGGTGGGTGTATGTTTGGCCTGAGGTATATGCAGAGAGCTGATGAGATTGGACAGCTGTCTGAGATAGTTTATGGGGTTAAACATGAATTCAGAGATGTGAGCCAGACAGAGTGAGGACGGACACTCCAACTAAAGCTGGAGAAAATAATTTGAGGCCGCCTGTGGCCTGCCTGTGCTAAAATCCTGCATTGTGTGCACTTTACGACTAAGCAGCACACTCATTATTTTAGTAATTGTGCTTGTTAGGAGGAATAATTGCTTTTCCTGAATATAGACTAGAAAAAATAGCAGAACTCTTCCAAATCATTGATCCTTTATTGTTTATTTGTGCAGAGCGTATAGCGTTTATGCACAGGGGTGTTCTTAATTACCCATGCCTTTATTCATGGGGTGAAGATGTACAGAGCGAGGAGGTTTTATTTCTTGAAGGTTCAGGAAGACCACAAAAGACTCATGAAATTTTCCTTAGTTTGGTCTCTTTTTCCACCTTCCCTTATTTTCTCTTCTCTTCTCTTCTCTTCTCTTTTCTTCTCTTCTCTTCTCTTCTCTCCTCTCCTCTCCTCTTCTCTTCTCTCCTCCACTTCTCTTCTCTTCTCTCCTCTCCTCTCCTCTTCTTCTTTGCTCTATTCTCTTAAACCTTTCTTTCCTCTGTTCTCTTCTGTTCTCTTCCTATATGTATACATTTACATATAAAATATGGCTATGTATATTTGAATTCAAAAATTGCAGTGAAAAGATCCATCTGAGCTTTTGTTTGCTGGTGGCTGCTGTTTTTTGTCCAAATTGGTTTGCCAGTACTTTTATTCTGAGATGTTTTCATTTCATTTCTTTGTAATTAGCCAAGACTGTGCACGACAAAACAAATGAAGCATGCAAACTGGCACTGTTCAATGGTGTATTTCTGGCTATATTGTTTTGTTTTTTTTTACTTCACACCATGTCAGGACTGTGTTCATACATCAGCACCCATAACAGGTGTAGAACTTGCTACAATTCAGACCTTTCTGTTCTCATGAAAAATCATACATCAGGACCCCTCGGAGATATACGTATTGTCTATCTCTCTCTCTCACTTTCTCTCACTCTTTCTAAAAAACACACACACACACACACACACACACACACACACACACACACACAGCTTCTCCCCGACTCTTCCGTCCCTTGGTTGCTGTGGCAACCACATCTGCTGGAAAAGCACTTAAAAAACTTGAGGCGATGAAATATCACAGATATTCTCATGTAAAAACATAAAGAACACATTTCTTCATTCTCTCTCTCTCTCTCTCTCTCTCTCTCTCTCTCTCTCTCTCTCTCTCTC
>JBBJLR010000037.1:6236425-6248295 GCA_037577145.1 Brachypetersius gabonensis
CACACACACACACACACACACACACACACACACACACACACACACACACACACACACACACACACACACGTGCACATACCCCTTGAAAATTCACTCTTTCTTCTACCTGGACTTCAAGAGTCTGGAGTCCCCATAAGGAAGACCAGCTGGGGTCCATGTGCTGTTGTGAATAGAACAGTGTGTGTGAATAGAACAGTGAGTAAGTATGGATTGCAAGATGTGAAATATCAGACAGACAAGGTGTTGAAATGTTTGGCCTGCTGAGAACAGTGCTCACCACTTAGCAAGCTCAGCCTCTCTGTCAGGAGCTCACCAAGTGGGAGCTGGATTAAAGCCAGTCCGGAGCCTCGAAAAGCACCAGCCATATCTGAGTCACCCCCAAGAAATACAGCTACATTAATTTATACAAATGTAAATACAACCCTGCAAAGAAAATGTTCAGAATCAATACTACGTTTCCATGCACATCCTCGAAAATCTGATTTTTTCAACCGAGAATGATTAGCATGACATGTTTACTGTAGAGCAACAGATCTAACAACTATAATCATATTCACCATTGTAAATTGTTCCAAACAGGTCAGTGTAAGAAACTGTTATTATCAAATACCTTGAAGGCATTTTTATTAAAACAGCTTGGTGAAAGAGGGATTAATAGAATTCGACCAATTAAATAATATTTAATCATATATATATGACAATTAAATTATTATTAATAATAATACATATTCTAAGGCGAGTTTGTGTTTGTTGTTCAATTTGACTAAATGGCTTTATTTTAAAACTTTTCTGTGTATTTTCACAAATAATAATAATAATAATAAGAAGAAGAAGAAGAAGAAGAAGAAGAATATAATTTTCATAGTAAATATGTGTTTATTCATAGAGTACTGTAACCCTCCAGTACCATTCATAAGCTTGGAATCAGCAGCACAGGCACCTCCGCAGTCAACCAACCAGAAGCCATGGGTGACTGCGGAGGTGTGCATGCTGCTGAGAAGCTGTGACTCTGCCTTCAGGTCAGGCTATAAAGCTGCCCAGAGAACAGCAAGGGCCAACTTGTCCCAGGCCATCAGAGCAGCAAAGCCTGCACAGGCTCAGAAAATCCACAGCCACTTCCAGGACACTGGCAACACACAGCTCATGTGGCAGGGCATCCGGGCTATCACCAACTGAGAGGTGAGGCCTCTCCTCCAGGTCCACTGAATGATTTTGATGCACGGTTTGAGCCACAGAACAACATGGCGGCAAATATAACCTTCGTTTAGAGTCAACCTATGGAAGGTCGCTGGACCAGACAACATTCCTGGACATGTGCTGCGCAGACCATCTGGCAAATGTTCTCACAGACATCTTCAAGGACCACAGTCATTTAAATGTGCTTCAAAGCCACCACCATCATCCCCATGCCAAAGAAGTCCTGTCCTGTCACACTCCTTCCTAATCACACTGAAGGGCTTCCAGAGGCATTTTAAGAGGCACATAAAATCACAGCTGTCCTCCACACCATAGACCCCACACCTTGCTTATCATTCAAACCTTTCAGCAAACGATGCCATCACTATCACCCTTTACCTGGCCCTCACCCAGCTGGACAAAAAGGACATATTTGTTAGGATGCTGTTCATAGACTTCAGTTTGGCATTCAGCATCTGATGGGAAAGCTGAGACAGCAAGGCCCAACTGGATCCTGGACGTCCTGACAGGGAGACCTCAGTCAATCTTGATCAAAAGCAACATCTCCAAGTGCCACCACTCTGAGCACAGGGACCCCCAAAGGCTGTGTGCTCAGCCCCCTGCTTTTCTCACTGGTGATGCATGAGTGTTCAGCAAAGCACAGTTCTAACCACATGACCCAGTTTGCTGATGACACAACCATGGTGCATTTGATCAGTGGTAATGACAAGAAGGCATACAGAAAGGAGGTACAACGGCCGACTGATTGATTTAGAGCCAATAACCTGTCTCTGAATGTAGAGAAAACAAAATAGATGGTTGTTGACTTCAGGAGGGCGCTATGTGATAACTCTCCACTGAACATCAATAGATCCTCAGTGGGGATCGTTCAGAACACCAAGTTTCTTGGTATTTACATCACAGAGAACCTCACCACATAGACTCATTGCCAAGAAGGCCCAGCAGTATCTTTACTTAGACTGAGGAGAGCACACCCACACCCCATTCCTCTAAAGAAGGACTATACAGAGCATTCTCTGTAGTTGCATCCTGCATGGTATGGAAATATTAAGAAGTGCTGAGAAGAACAACAGGGTCTCTCTCTGCTCTGTCTGACTTTTACACCACACACTGCACCTGCAAAGCCACCAGCTTTGTGAATGTCCTCACACACCCATGCCCTTTTCCCTCCTTCCACCTGGCAGAAAGTTTCGTGCATTTGGGCCTTCCCCACCAGGAGGAGGAACAGTTTCTTCCCCTAGGCTATCAGACTCATAAATCAGAACTGAATAACAAACTGTACATCACACACACATACACACTGAACTGAACTACTTCTTTTCTCCCAGTCACACTGCATGCACATACTAAACAGTTCTGCCAAAAAAGAAAACTTACCCCTAACAACCCTGTATTTATTGATGTGCCTTTTTTTTTAAATCCATTTGCTGCTACTCGCTTTTTGCACAATTATTTATTGCTGCCTACCACAGTATTTGCGGTCCTTTGTATTTTTGCACACTTAACAGCTGCAGAATGCAATATGTCATAGTACTGTATTCACTCAGACTAGGACTGTTACTGCTGCTGTCGACTGCACAGTATTCTGTAAATTATTGTGCTGTTGCTCTTGTGTCTTTTAGACAATAACATCTTTGTCCTTTTTAAAGCTTTTCAATGAATACGATAAAGTTGCAGAAAACTCACACCTATTGGATTCCTTTAGTGTATTTGTTTAAAACTAAACTGCTCTTATTTTATTCCAAACCAGTCAAAAATCTGGACACACCTTCTCATTCAACAATTTCCTTTGTTTTTATTATTGACTACATTTTAGATTACTATTGGAAACATCACCTATTGCTCTGATGCCAGCTTGGCATTTTGTAAATCAGATTCATGAGGAATTAACCTGCAATGGTATTTAATTAAACAGGAGTTCTTTGCCAATAGGAAATTAGTTGAATTTCTTGCCTTCTTAATGTGTTTGGGATCAGTTGTGATGGTTGGGTTGGTACATAGTTAATAAACCTATTCCACTACGGTTCTACTGCACATTATGGCAAGAATTACTTAACTAAGTAAAAAGAAACAACAGTCCATCATTACCTTCTTACAGAACATATTCTGGTTTGTTTAACTCTTTTTTTGTTTACTGCGTGATTCCATGTGTTCCTTCATTATTCTGTTTGTTTTCAACATTAATCTACAATGAATGAGAGGGTGTGTCCAAACGTTTGACTGGTAGTGTATGTGCTCTCTGGGACTAGCCAAAAGGAGTTCCTGAGAAAACTGAGCCAAAGATATAATCCCTGCCGCTTGGAGTGAATGTCAAGTGCACCCTGAACACTGAAGCTTTAATGTAGTGAACAGGGTGGTGGAAGCTAACTCAGACTCATCCCTTAAGGGTGACTTCACACGCTTCATTTGAAATGCAGCCCTGATTAAAAAAAGCCGGCTTCATGTCTTCATAAGCACTGCTGATTGTGTCCTCTCCCCGGAACTGTCTTCTGGCGGACACTAATAAGTTGCCCTCCCTGTGGGAGCCCCAGGCTCAGAATAAGACTCGTTTGTGGGTGAGAGAGCAGCGCCCCCCTGGAGCACTCTGGGAGTTGAGTTTGTGCTCATTCTCAGCCCAACCCCATGAGCCCAGCTTCATTAGGAGAAAAATGACGCTCCAGTCCAGTCGCACAAGGCCCCTCTGAGGATGAGGGAAGACATTTAAACACCAGTCTCATCACTTGACTAATGTGTTCAGAGCCAACTCCATTACCGTAGATATTAGGGCTGAATGACACTATAAAAACATTTTTGTTTTTACAGGGACATTATAAAACATTTCTCACATCAGTCATTTCCAAAGAAAAAGAAAAATGTGTTTTCAATGGGAATTAAAGAAGAATAATTCTAGATAGATGGCCTCTATATTCAAATATGTAATTTTAATTATTACATGCAGTCACCGTCAAAATCTGCTAAATTTCTGCAACATTATATTATTACAACATTTTTGTGCAATAAATAAAATCAACAAAAATGGGAGAAAATACATAATAGCAATTTTATTGCTCACACCAAACATTTTGCATGTACACTACTCAGCCATTGAAATATATATTGTGAAGGTCAATGGCACGCTAATGAAGAGAGATTATATGTATTCAGTGCTGGATACAGTGCACAAGCATTCAGTACATTATGTGTTTTTCTACACCACCAAACCATTAGCATCCAGACTGAGGTTTTGTCTTTATGCAATGAGCAGTCCTTAGGGGATTAATAACAGCATTTCAATGAGGCCTCCAGTGCTGGAGGTAAAAAGGCGCGGCACCGGGGGCAGACGAATCGATGGAGTTTTGATTCTCAAGCCTACAAAACAGGGAACTGATCACTGGCAGACAGAAGCCTCACACACACTTCAGCCATTTTGTCGAGCAATGCCGAGTCAATAATGCAATCTAGCCTATGCCCATTCCCAGCGCTCTCTCTAATGCACATTTATCGACAGCCGCTGGAGAAAGAGCTTTAGTAACAGACAGGGAGGTTTACTTCAGCCCAGTAGGTTGTCCAGGTTTATACCTGTCTACAACGGCAGGCTGCATACCTCAATTTCCTCTCCTTGTACACAAGCAGCTAATGCTGAAACCATGTGTTTGGGTGCTTTTTGCTTGCATTTATTTTATACAGTTGATTACGCCTTAAAATGTTTGGCCTTCTCGTTTTGTGTCTGCTGTTCCAGAGGTTCTTCTCTAAAACGGCTCATGACACAAACAGGAGAAATGGTAATGTGGCGGTGCAGAGTTTCGTTAAGGGATTTGTCTTTTGTCTTCTTATCTGGTTCTTCTCTTTTTGTCTTTCTGCCTGCCTTTCAACTGAAGTCATTAAAAGTTTTCTTGGAAATAATGTTTTGACCTTGGCATCCGTACTTCCATTGGAAGGGTACAAAAGGCTTCTGAAAGGCAGCACATACCCAGATGAACCTAGAGACACTAGTCAAAAGCCTATTTTGTGTGTTGTGTTTTGTGTAAGTAGATGTTACTGTCAGAGACTAAGAGCTTGTGTGGGTGCTCAAGTGCCCAGTGGTGTCTGCTGGTCTGTTTGTAAGAAAACTGGATAAGTCTTCATTTTAAAGCAAGTTAACCCTCTAGACCCTACCGCTGGCTGCAGTTTGCTGTAAAGGCCATGAAAAGGCATAAATTAGTGAAATGAGTCTGGACTGTTATTAGAAGAACTACAGCTAACAACAACATCTCAGTCACAAACCATATTTACATAGTAGATATACATAGCAGTGGTTCCCAACCTGGGGTCCGGGTTTCCTAAATCTGTTCAAATCTTGGTTAATAATGTGTTTTACTGAATTTATACTTCACACAGATACATATTTTAAAATCTAAATTACTTCTGGCTTTATGATGAAGTATTTTACTTAAAATAATGATAAATGATCTTCTAACTCTAAGAAATGATCATGTTTCCATTTTGCAGAATTCTGACTGAACAAGAAATTTTTTTCTGTTCTGGGCATAGATGTTGAATTAATAGCAGCTGACTAAAGGGCTGTATATCAATAGAGAACATGCTACCTCCTTCTTGTATTTAGTCATAGCTCATTTTACAAAGCCATGTCACAACACTCACATCTTTATCCCTTAACATTAAAAATATCTCAGCAACTCAAAGCAGGAAATGATCTGTGGACAGGCTGGGGATGGCCAAAGAAGGAGTGTTCTTGTGCCATATTCTCATAGGATAGACATTGGGTAAGTTACTATGTAGGCATTGTTTATCCATTGTTTATGCATATATTTTGTCTTTTGAATGTGTCGGTTCAGTCAACCAAGTTCAACCCAAGAAGCATGTTTATTGTGACTCGCTCATTCAAAAAACACTTGAGTGTGAAAGGGCTGTGTAAGTTGCTGTAGGGTGAATAGATGGACTGCATTGATCTTCATAACATAATTGAAACGATGAACACAAAACTAAATGTCTTTGCAGTTTTATTTCTACGTACAGTTTCAGAAAAAATAAGAGACCACTTCAATTTATTTTAAAATCAGCATCTCTATGAGCATGACAGCAATTCCATGCCAGTGTCTGTTAAATTCCTCCACAGGCACCGCATTCTGTTTAATGAGGTACTAATTAGTGATCACCTGAATCAAATCTTATTTAATGAGGAAAGTTATAAAAACACTGCTGTAATCCACACTCTCCCCTCACCATGTGAGCAGCTGGAGCACTAAACACTACTAAAAGTTTGTCGAAGGTAATTATTCTTATTTTGTTTGACTGAACAAGAAAATTTTTTTCTTTGAATTATTCAAGTTCTGTAAACGCTGCATCATTTTGATGTTTTGTCATTTCCTTTACAATTATGCTATATGGAATAATACTTTTATTTGGAAATTCGGAGAAAAACTGTCAGAAGTTCTTAAAAAATAAAGAAAAGCTGTTCAGTTTAATACTTGCACCATTAAAATATAAAACCTGAGAAACTGAACATTTCTGCAGTGGTCTCTTATTTGTTTCTGGAGCTGTATTTACTGGTGTCTGAATGGCGTGTTTTGAAACGAATGATATTTACACACTTTATCAAACTGTTTTCTTTCAAAATGTCACGGTACGCTCCGTTACCGTGGCGGGAAAACACAGGGAACCAGAGTAGAACGTTATGGTACATCAAAGGGGTTTATTTACAAAAGGAAAAACAGGAGAAACAAAACCAAGGCGCGTGGGCCTAAAACGTGGAGAACAGAAAAACACTTTACCAGGGTGAATCACGGGAGAGCAGGACAGGGAAATAGAGCAGGAGACATACAGGGGGGTTGTGAGCTTTAATGCCAGACACGGTGCAGGAACTAAAATACGGGGAACCCAGGGACCAGAACCAATAAGAACACACAGGGATAAATCAACAGAAACCAGGAACAGGTGAACAAGGACGAACCAGACTACACGACAAGAACACGTGACTAAACACACAGACGGGGACACAGGGGACACCTAGTGGGTCTACATGGAAACAACAGGAAAACATGATCAGACATGACACAGAGAACAGGAGGGAACCGAGAGCAGGAGGGGAACGAGAACAGGAAGGAATTCAGGAGGGGAACGCGATCAGGAAGGAATTCAGGAGGGGAACGCGAACAGGAAGGAACGAGGAGGGACCAAGAGGAACCAGGAGGACATCAGGAGGGACCAGGAGGGAACCGGAAGGGAACAGGAGGGAACCAGGAGACAGGAACTCGGGGAACTGGAGACTAGGGGCATGAACATGGACATACACAAGAACCGGGGCCTAACATGAAACGTGGACAGACAGGAAGTTGGGCTGGACAGGACTAGACAGGGGACAATGGACATGGACAGGAATGGACAGGGAACAATGGACATGAACAGAACTGGACACATGTACTGGACAGGAGACAGGACATCAGGAAAGCCAGGGTCAGGGAACAGGAAACTAGGAACATACATGTACATACACCAGAACAGGAACATGAACATAACTAGACAGGACTGGGGCCGGACAGGACGAGACAGGAACATGACATGAACACTAGACTACATGAACGAGACAGACCAGAATACAGGAACATGATAAACTAAATAACAAACATGGAAAACACAGAACATACTCGGCCTTTGGCCTTATCGCCCCTTAATGGCGGAATCTCAGTCTCTAACAGAACATAAGAAAAACCAAGAACAAGAGACTTCAGTAAAAACAGAAACCAAATCAATAAACCAAACATCACCCAGAAAAGAAAGAAAAGAAAGAGAAAAGAAACAGGAAAAACCATGACCATAACCAAAAACCAGGGCCAAACCAGTCCGAACCGTCACACAAAAATAGCAATGATATTTGTCCTTGTGTGTTGGGAAAATAGCAACATTTAATTTTCTTCAGTAATTTGCCCAACCTGTGTGCACCAAAAAAGGCCAACAAATCCAGCCCTAAACAGTGCACTTCAGATCTCTTCTATTTTATATAGAAATTTCTGACAGCCTCTCAAATGTCTATCTAACCATAGAGGCTCTCTAGAGCATAGGGCTGGAGAGGAGAGCAATATTTAGAGTCAGAGAGGAGAGAGGAGGATAGAAAATGACAGAGAAAGAGAGAAAAACAAAGTAGCCAGATCCTACTGGAGCTCAGTATCGCTCTTCTCAGGACAGGAGCCATCTTTCTGAGAGCCATCCTTCCCTGGCCTTGTGGTGATATGAGCTGGATAAAGGACAGCAAGAAAAGATGGATGAGTATTGATGGAGAGAGAATGCCTAAGAGGGGCGGAAATAGGGCGAAAAAGGGTGTAAAATATACACCGAAGTCCATACACATGGTGTAGATGTTTGATCCTGCAGTAATTAGCCCCAGTGAGTGTGCCTGTATGGATGAATGGCTGGCCCTGTGCAGTGTTTGATGCCGTAAATGGAGTTAATAATACTTCACGCTGCTCGGCGACCAGCGTAGGCGGATGGGTCTTCTCTTGCATGCTCTTCGAGCTCCAATACTTTCATTTCACATTAACTTTACGCAATTACACGGCTATCATCGCACCAGAGCACGG
This sequence comes from Brachypetersius gabonensis, assembly GCA_037577145.1. NCBI lineage: Eukaryota > Metazoa > Chordata > Actinopteri > Characiformes > Alestidae > Brachypetersius > Brachypetersius gabonensis. The sequence goes on from JBBJLR010000037.1 coordinate 6,245,176, forward strand.
ACCCAGGGCCGAGGAAGAGGATGCGAAGCATACCGAAGACACTTCACTCGCTTTCCTCCGTCTGCTTTTCGTTCAGGTTAAGAAGTTTAAAGGCAAATCTTAGGCTTCGGGCTTTTACCTTTGCTGAACCCAGAAAGCACCCCCACCCTCCCGCCCCTTTAATTTCACCTCCAGACCTGTAAGCTTAGTGTCATTTTAGAATTACTAATACATATATTTCAAAGTGCTCAATGCCTAATTTATAAGCTCTCCTGGATCTCACAGTTTTGTGCCAAGGAAAAAGAAGCTCTGCAGTTTTGCAGCTTAGACTAAATGTAGGCCGACCCATTAATGTCAGGCTAGCTCCTTCTCTGGGCCTTATCATAGTTACTTTACTTTGCTTTACCTTTTTGGTTAAGGTTCACTGGAATAATGCACAAACATTCTGTAAATTTGAAGGTTTAGTCGGAATTGGCTCTAACTGTTGTCATTTGACAGGCACAGAGGTATCAGTATTGTGAAAGCAATTACTTAAAAATGGCAAAAATCAGGAATTATAAATATTAAACCAAGATTTAAAATCAAATGTTAAAATAACTGTTAGCTGACATGACAGAATTGGTACTTTGGTCTCAGTGAAGTGAAGCCTTCACACCTTCACACATGCCAGTAGGATAGAGATGGGCCTAGCTAGTAGAAGGTAGTGTAAATTGGAGAGAGATACAGCAAATAAAAAGGTTCGAACGTTTTTCCTTCACTTGTAAGGTTGCCATTTCAGAGACTAGATTGATGTATTATTATTTCATTATTACACCACACCACACCATTTGGGCAAAACACCAAATGATATGTAGACCCTTATTTGTGACATAAAAAAAGTGTGAGGTGCTTTGTATTAGATAAATGCAAATGCGTAAGTGAAAATGAAAAGAGTCACTATACCATAGCTATCAGCTATACTATATTTGAGCTTGGTGTGATGCTTTCCTTAGCGTTCGTCCACCGCATGACAGCGATAGTTTGAGGATGGTTTTTGAGTGACAGCGATAGTTTGAAGATGGTTTTTGAGTGACAGCGATAGTTTGAGGATGGTTTTTGAGTGACAGCGATAGTTTGTGAATGGTTTTTGAGTGACAGCGATAGTTTGTGAATGGTTTTTGAGTGAAAGCGATAGTTTGTGAATGTGTGTGAACTTGGTGCAACAGACATCCAGTCAGTAACTGTGGTGCTATTACCCTCAGATTTGTCACACCTCAGTCCCAGTGCTGTAAAATGCTAAGACTCATTAGGCGAGCTTCTTCTTGATGTCCTGCCGCCTCACCTGTTTTTTAATACAGTCTCAAGGTAGATATGGAAGGTTAGAAGATGCAACAATATGGTAATCTTGTTTATTAGACTCCACATGACCCAATTTGTCTGTTCAAGATGCAACTCTATTTATCAGGCAGAATCATCTGGAGTGGCAATGCATATGCATCATTTTGTTGGTCTGTATTTATGAGCTCTTGATTATGAAGTGCTTAGAGTGTGTTCTGAGGGCACAAAACCACAAGTTTGTAAAATGTGTTATGAGTCATACGTATTGTTGCTGTCATTGGAATCTCTTACATTTAACTTCTTCGGAGTGTGTAAAACTTTTCCAAAGTTAAGATTTCTTTTTTTTTTGTAAGTTTTTCGTTTTATTATTCAGTTTATCATGAAATGTTCAGAAAGTAAAGAACATTTGCACAGAAAAATCATCAAAAGGAATTAACTGGAAAATGACCTGCTGTGCTCACATTGTAAGATTACTCAACTTAATTCAGCTAATTTTAGCTTTTTTATATTTTAGAGAAATCCTGCATTGTCATTTATTAAATAAAGAAATAAATTAGCCTTAAAGAATGCATTAAAAAACATACATTTTCTCTACAAACAAGCATCTATTAACTAATAATACTGCAATCACATAATGAGATTTTTTTCTCCTTCACTTTTTATAAGTATATACTGTCATGAAGTGGTTCTAGCTAAAATCATTAGATCTGTTTTAGAGCATTTTCTGTCTCACTACTCACTGTTCTAGCTAGTAAATGCCAATCTGTACGGACTGTTTCTCATCTCCTCTCCTTTCCTCTCTGCATGAGATAATGACTGAGTGCAGTGTGACAGTGTGGCTAATCCATGTTTAATCATCTCTCAAACGATCTGCCCTCGACCACAGCACCCACACAAGACTCCGCACAGCCCTGCAAACTCCATTTTAAACTCCAGCCGAGTTAACTCGGCGAGGAGAGGCTCCCTGGCCTTGAGTTCATGGCAGGTTTTTGGAATAGACCTTGAGAATATCGCAGGCATCTTCTAAGACCTTTTATCCCAGGCAGAAAAGATGCACATTAAACGTTTAAATTGCTGTTTGCCCTCATTTTAAGTGTGTCACCGGAGAGAAATAGTTAATATTTCCTGACCTGAGCTGAAATTTGACACTGTGTAGATTGCTGAATAACCTAATTAGATTAGCTCTTTGATAACAGTGGCTCTAGTAATTGATCTGAGTGTGCGTGGTATATCTGCATTTACTATTTTTAACATTATAATTTTGAACATTTTAGTTTTACCACAATTCAGTAGTGTTACAGAGACCTTGTGGAGTTTGGTCCCGGATCCAAAAGAGGATCCAAAAGTTTTTATTACGAAAGTTGGACGTAGGCAAGCATAATTTACAGAGAAGCCTATGAGGAGTCGAAGTGCCAGTTTGGTCCGTGTTTTGGACCTGTCTCTTGTAGACGATTATAACATTGGTCTCCTGCCAGAGATGAGAGACGCCCTCTAAAAACATGTGCGAACCCCAAACAGCCATCTGGAGCGGCTTGTCTGATATCGAATGTGAAGGAGGGAGATCTGAATCTGATCTGAAAGTAAACAATCAATTTCTGCAGATTGATTTATGAAAGTGCGCGTCCTGGAGGTGTTTATTCTATCAGAGCTAATAAACAGTGTTGGAAGTCTATCCACTCAGCTCATTACAGCAGGACATTTGATGAGCTGAATTTAGGCTCTTGTCTGAAGAGAGGTGAGCGTCCTTAAGACATGCCGAATTTAGTTAATTAGCAATTAGCACGGTCTCTCATTGCTGTGTTATTTGCAGGGAAGTTTCATAAA
>JBBJLR010000037.1:6248395-6266867 GCA_037577145.1 Brachypetersius gabonensis
CAAGAGCACCTCGGAGGGGTGTGTGTGTGTGTGTGTGTGTGTGTGTGTGTGTGTGTGTGTGTGTGTGTGTGTAGTGAGAGAAAGGGATGCTCCAGGGGCCAGCGGGAGCCTCCTGGTAATTGAAAAGCGAGAACGCCGGCTCTACTGAGCAGTGTGACCTCTAATTGAGAGGGGAGCGATTGATTTCTCCAACGTGAGAGAAAAGGGGGGGGGGGCTGTTGGGTGTCAGGGCAGAATAGGGGGATGGTGCAGTTCCAAAGCTGGGGGAAGGGGAGAAAAATGATAGAACGATCGTTGATTCTCAGGAGGTGGAAAGGCTGACCAGGGGAGGACAGTAGTGGAGAAGGAGAGGTGGTCGGATGGAGGAATGCGTGGTGAGAGTCTGAGAGAGAACAACTGAACATTTAGACGTCCTGGAGTGAAAGTACCGTGTTCAGTACGCTCGTATTTTCCTGTTTTTTTCCCGTTTTAAAAAGATTTGTGTTCCTAAAACTTCCATTCACTTTGTGTAAGGTCCTCTGAGAGGTTCTTCAGATTGCGTTCCAGACAGATTTCTTTAAAGAAATGATTTGGGGAGGAATCGGAGGTCCACAATGTTCCGTTGACCCCAGATCAGCCGAGACGTGTTCTGAGCCCAAATTGTGCTTTTTTAGCTTAACACTGGAGCTACAAGATTAACGCTGCTGGCAGTAGAAGTCTACAGTCACCCGAAAGTCTTCTGCAAATTCATCCCCTGTAAACTTCTCTCAGCCTCTTCAAACCTCATCCAGCTCTTCGTTAAGGTGGATCAGACTTGTGGATGTGGTAAGGAGGACTGATCTCAGATCAGATTCCTCCAATTCCTCCATGTTTATGAGAGTAATTGGTATTAGGTCAGTGTTTTTTTTGCTCCTGACCCTGTTGTGTAAAAAAGGCACCATGATGTTTAGGCGCATAGGAAAGTTTAGTCCATTTTTACAGCTCACAGTAAGTCACACTGTGTACAAAACCACATCCACCAAGTCTGATCCACCTTTAGAAGAACTGAATGAGGTTTGAGGGGGTTGAGAGAAGTTTACTGGATGGATTTGCAGGAGCGAAAATTGGGTGAGTTTTAGGTTTTTAGTGTTTTAGCCTCATAGATCCAGTTCTGAATTAATGATGCGGGGGCCACTAGGGTCCGTTGTTGCCAAAGTTCTTTGAGAGGACCTTCAGAAAATCCCTTTTTTCATTTAATTTCAGTCTCATCCACAGAGTCCAAGATTGTCCTTCGTTGTTTAGAGTGTGTTGTATGATTATCATGACGAACTGCACTCAGACTGATTGTCGCTCTCAGCTGTAGCCTATATTGTAAGTTCTAAAACTGATCCTCAGGGCATCCTCCTAATGTTTTTTGCTCAAATTCAACCTGCACCACACCAGGATAGAAGCAAAATGCGTAAAATCTTTGAGGGCCATTGAGGATGGCTTTGTGAGCCAGTGGCGTGTGCATTGACTATGTTGAAGACAAACCATTTCTTTTAGTTTAATTGTTTTTTTGTATTTGAATACGAGATTTTAAGGCTCCCAGCATCACAGCAAAACACAATGTGCTTAAAATGTGGCTTGGTAGAGAAGTTAAATCTGTAAAAGGGGATTTTAATGCCCAGCTCTAATCTGAGAAGAGAACATTTAATCCCAACCAGATGTGTTTGAGCCTCTCCTTTGTTTTGAGTTTGAAAGTTTGAATGTTCTTCACTTATTTGTTACAAATATTTGTCACTTAAAATGTTTTTTGTTTATTTTTTCCCATGATCTTGTGGAATTAATTGTTAAGTGTCCTTGAGAGAAACCACCCTATGCATCTCTCAGTGGTTATACCTTCTCATGGACTGATGAAGAAACTGGATGGATAAAGCACTGTCTCTTTTTTTCCCCCCAGCTCCAGTAGCTGTCGGGTTTTCAGACTGTGACATTTCTCGATACCTTTGTGTAAAGGCGAGGCTGATCAAATGTAACTTGATGATGACGATAGCAGCTTATGATTATCTTATGTAGACACTGTGTGAGTAGATTTCTGTGTGGGAAATAGAGGACTTCACATTTCTGAGACTACTAATGACTTTTGGTGGGTGAAGGGTTCACTTCAGGGTGCTGGTGTGTTAAATATGGCATTGAATTAAATGTGTCTTCTGCAAATATATATATATATATATATGTATGTATGTATGTATATATATATATATATATGTATGTATGTATGTATATATATATATATATGTATGTATGTATGTATATATATATATGTATGTGTGTATGTGTGTGTGTGTATATACAGCCTATAAAGTTACCAGTGTGTTGTTGTCATAGAGATGATGCATTCTTCATGTTGAGGTTACATGCAATGCAGTTACTGAGCGTTTTTGACATTCTTTTTTGGATAGTGTCGTTAGAAACCAGGAGGGAATGCTTGTTATCTTGCACGACATGTTTTTAACACATTTTACCAAGTATCCATGTCTCTGCCTCATTTGTGGTCAATGTTGCTGTAAGGCTTGGCATGCTTGGGGCCATGAATTGCAACAAGACAAGCCACAGAACTGTGTTTTAGAGAAGGGATTCACATGCTTTCCTTGTGGACCAACATAAACAAGCACCCTGGCCATGTCTGCTTTGGCCCGCCTAGTCAAGAGTTTTTGCCCTGGTTCTCAGCCCTGCTGAGTCTCTACTGGTTGTCTCTAGTCTATAGGTTTTGGGGCAGCAAGAGTCAACAGTTTTTGACCCAGTGCAGTCTCACCATGCATACAGTTAGATCCCATTAACAACCAATGGAAACCCAGGGTCTGAAAATGTAAATACAGCAAAATTAAGAAAAATGCCAATCTAGTATTCACATGTGAAGAGAGAACGTCTTTAAATTGTTTAGTGTATGTGATTCCCCAGTTTTCATTTGGCAAAAATAAAAATCAATCAAAAATCAAAAGGTCTTCAAAATGGGCGTGTTACCCAGGGTAATTTTTTTTTTGCAGGGTAATTTTTCACTATAACATTCAATGTAGTCATATTTTACATTTTGGATCATTTGTATGGATCTTTTCCTCATGAAATGTTCACTAAAGGTGAAATCCAGTGTTGTCAAAATGAAAAAAAAAAACAAAACAAAGAAAGATGAGGTTTTGCTTTGACACTGACAGTGTAGTATCTAAGTGCTAACATGTGTTAGGTTTTCTGTTATTTAAAGATCCAATCCTCAGAGAAGATTCCATACACAGATGAAGAGGCCTAAGGCCATAATTAGAATAATTGTAACTGGGCGCTGGTGGTGTACCACAAACAGAGTGCACATGGGGACGGTATGTGGCTGCGGATCAATCCAGGAATGCATGCTATGATTATCTAGGCATAGATTATAAGGACGCTGTATAAAAACCTCAGAGCCTCGTTAGCTTTGACACAGTCTACTAGTATGACCTAAAAATGAATATCATTATAAATTTTGATTTTAGCTTAATAACATTTCTACACAATACACAGAAACTAAATAATCTGTAACAGCCAACTACACGTTAGTTAATAAACATGTGCTTTGCTTGCAAAAGGCACAATGTAGTCAATACTGCAGGACCTAGAAGAGTCGGAATTGGTTTAAGTATGAATCAGGACAGGGCTACTATCTGGAAAATGATGATTTCATGAAAGATGGTTTACCATATAAGTTGGATCGCATTCAAATAGTAAATGTTCACATTCCTGATGTCTATGCTACATCATTCAGCTCCACTGAGCAGCCCTGGCCGCTGCTTATTCACAGCGATGATGAGATCCAGACTGGCTCTTCGGCCGAGGCCTTTTTTCAAAGTGCTTATTCAATCATTTATTGTGGATTTCAGTGGAAGGGAAGGATGAGTAGTCATTCCCTTCTGAAATGTGTTTTTTTCCCCTTTAAAAAACATATGGGGTTCCACCAGGAGGCCTTGAGTGCTTCAGAGGAAAGTCATTTTCTACAGCATGCTCCTGGTTTATCTCTGTGTGAAAGCAGACAGAGCAGTCTCCCTTTCAAAATGAAAGACGTTGCGCTTGTATTTCTATTTCCTGCGCCTTGCAATAATAAATCAATTTACTTTAAGCACTTTTAGTCCCCTTCCCGATCTCATTAAGCATAACAGAAACACCTTGCTGGCGAGAATCTAAAGGAAAAAAAAATAAAGATAAACAATGAAGTATAAAAGTCCAATATCATTATACTAATTCTGCAGGTGTCACTCTGTATAATTGAGATGTTTGAGGCTCGTCTCCTCTGAGATGCAGCTGATGGCATTTGTCATGCCGGTGGAGAGGTACAATAATTACTGTCTGTGTTTGGCGGTTAGAAAACAGGGGAGCGACAAAATTACATACTCTTAAGAAAGTGGCAATCCAAACTGTTTGTATCTTTGAAAAGATTCAGAGTACACAGATTTATCCAGAAAGAACACACAGACTGTGTACATACAGGCGTTTAGAAGAAGGATTTACATCACTTTGAGAACTCAAAAGAGTAATTATTATGATATGTAAATGCATCTTTCAATGGATGTGAATGTGTGAATAGGGGCTGTGTGGTGTCATATGATGTGCTGTAATAGCATGTAATTACATAGAATCTGTTCAACACTCTTTGCATTGATTGTTTCTTCTAGATCATGAATTTTATCATCAGTTAGTTCCTCACACGTGAGGGATCTCCAGCACTGTACTCCAAACCACACTTTAAATCATGTAAATGTGGTCAGGAAGGCACCTCCCGCCCTTTTCTGGCAGAGTCCCCTCAAAAGTGCGGTTAGTATGTGAGTGTGTGTTCTGTGGTTTTCTAGTTTAAATGTGAACATGAGCTTTGTGAGTTATGCAGCAGAAATATATACACTGTTCAGCCATAGTATTGAAACCCGGAGAACTGAATTGACATGAATTATCTCATTACATTGGCACCTGTCAAGAAGTGGGATTATTGGACAGCAAGTGAGCAGTCTGTTCGTGAAGTTGATGTGTTGGAAGCATAAGGATCTGAGACACTTTGACAAGGGCCAAATTGTGATGGCTTGACATAATGCAAGGTGTGCGAAAACATTGTGACACTGTTTCACTGATGAATGCTGTCCATTCACACTGCATATCCTGCAAATGTATCAAAATTTAGTGTCCATTTTGTCATACGAGAACACCACAGCACACAGTGTGCATTTAACCCATTTACCAAGTGAAGCAGCGGCAGCCAGGAACACATTGGTACCTCAGTGGTGCCGCTGGCAGTCCTGGGATACAAACCAACGATCTTCTAAGTGCAGGTGCAACCAACAGGCCACCAGCTGCCACAGTGGTGAAGTATCACATGCACTGATTGGCCATAACATTAAAATTGCTTAATATTGTGTAGGTCCCCTTCATAACACAAAAACAGCTTTGACCCGTTGAGACTCCACAAGTCCTTTGAAGGCATGTTGTGACACCAAGCCATTAGCAACAGATCCTAAACGTCCAGTGAGTTGAAAAGTTTGTTACATCCCATAGTCCCAGAGTCAACACCTTTTTAATGTTCCTCAAAACATTTTTGAGCTGTTTTTACAGCGTGATTGGGTGCATTGTTCTGTTGAAAGAGCCATTAGGGGTGTACTTGGTCTGCAACAGTGTTTAGGTAGGTGTCAAAGCAACTTCCACACGAATGCCAGGCCTTTGCTTCCCATGTACATCAGTGAGTTTTTGCGAACAACATCCCTTTCTCCAGTTCACCTGTTATCCTTTCTTGGGCCTCTTTTGGTAGGTACTAACACCAATACACAATTTGACCCTTGTTAGACTACTCAGAGCCATTTGTTTGCTTTCAGCACAGAACTAACTGTACCACATGCTGCCTAATACATTCCACCCCTTTTAGGACTGCCATTGTAGTGGGTTAATTAATGATATTCACCTAACCAAATGGTAAAAGTACATTAAATGAGGTACTAGTTACTCCACAGTTTTTACATTACTAACAGTGGTTGTTGTTTATATACCATTGAATTCTAAACAAGAGAAAACAGTGTCAATTCCCCCCCCCCAAAAAAACTGCTTCATTAATTTAACATGTCATGCAGTCATGATGTGATATGATGTCAGGCGCTATTCGAACATTAACCTGCCGTATACTCTCATAATTCATATACATAAATAACTGTTACATTATGCATAATACACATTTACATAACCGTGTCAAATGACCATTCACAGCACCCGAGTCCGAGTCAAGTCTCGCATCGTTGAGGGTGAGTCTAAAGTCAAGTGTCGAGTCTTTGTTTATGCGACTTGATGTCAATGTATCATCACTTCATTTATCCTATCTTTTTTTCCCCATGCCCACATGTAGACACGAGCTAGGAAAATGCTATTCCTCCCCATTAAAAGCTCCGATCAGCGGCTTCAGTTTAATCGCCCCATTCGTATGTGCAGTTCAAGCCCACAGAGTGATCGTTTACGAACAGCAAATTCCCTCTCTTGGGGAAATCTATGAATTCAAATATGACTCCTGCATCGACAGTCACTTTGGTTTTTGAAAGGCTTAAGCGGGATTGCCCAGATAAACCACTCACGCTCTCATTCAATTTCACGCCTAGATGGCTGACATATGAGCAGAGTGGGCTACCGAAATCTCCCCTCAGTGTGAGCAGCGCACGCCGCTGTCACCTCTGTTGCTGACGCTTACGGAAAGGTCACTGCGAGTCATGCCCAGGCTGAGGCGCTTGCACATCCCCTCCTGCTAAATTAAATCCCGGCCTTGATGCTTCCTCTCGCCGAGGCACTAGTCCAGAATTAGGTGCCATAAATAGCTGTCTTCCTGTGGCCTCGTGGCAGGAGCTGCATATTTTTGTTCCGGTCATGTTCAGAAACCATTAGCGGGTAAGCTAAAACTTACACACGTGCCTTTCTGTAACTCAACTCTGTTCACATCAGTAGCGTACATGATTCTTCTGCTTATCATGGTACTTTTGTATGAGACTTATTGGACAGGTCACAATGCCCTCCAAATGTTAAACCTTTGATGATGAATATCAGCATATCCGAACCATCTGCAGACCATTTGGATATCAGGAACAAACATATGGCTGGGCATGACATTAGAATTACTTTTTTGAACATGCTTTGGATATCAGTCATATTTAAAGGACATCAGGTCTCACATTTCATCTATTTGCCCATTTAAAACAAAGAACATCTTAATGTTCATGTGTTGTAATCTTTGGGTTTACTCCTCTAGGTGTGATTTTGTATTTAAATGAGCACTGCTCTCATTGGCTGTTTCAGTGGAGATGATTATTATGGTAATAGGGATTTGCCTTTTACATCAAGCTAGCGGTGGTTAATGTGGACATTTTATAGTAGCTCTCTAGTTTATACATAATAAGAACAATAATACAATACTGCTACTACTATTACTGCTACTACCAATAATAATAATCACCTGTTTTATAGAGGAATCCGTGACCTAAATTGAAGCTGATGCGCCCTGTCTCCTAGACTTGCAGATGTGAGTGTGAGTGTATGTGTGAGCGAGTGGTTAAGAGTTATTGACATCCGCTCCAAGGTGAAGACAAGATAATGACTGTCAGCTCCACCTCGGTGAGAAGAGGCTGCCAGGCTAAGCAGCTCACTCTGAGAGAGATTAATTAAGTGTAATTCCTCCAGCCCTTTAGTAGGAATATAATGCCAGTATCAGTACTTTTCATATAGACTCTTAAAAACAAAGGTTCTTCAATAGTTCTTGCCTTAAGTATATGGTTCAATCAGAAACTTTTAATTGAATTTCGAACTTTTAGTTTGTGTGGAGGTTCTTCTTGCTTGCATATCTCATTTAAACAACCATCCACCACGATCCCAAAGTAGTTCTTCCATGGCATTGCCCCAAAGCAGCTTTTTTTTATTATTCATTTTTTCCTGGCACATCGACATGAACTTCAATATGAATAACATATGGTTGAGAAAGGTCTTGTTTAGACGGACACAAGCAACTGCCACTGAGCAAAAGGAATAAGCTTTAAACTGCAGCTTAATTGGGGCCTCATTGAAAAGCCGTCTAGCTCAGCAAAGTTCAGTGAGGGAGGGAGAGAGAGAGGGAGAGAGAGAGTGCAGTGGCTAGCGGGAGATATCAGGGCCGTGCTACTTGTTGAGTGTGTCGGGGGAGTGCAGAGACCAAGCTGTGAATTTGTGATTAAAGCAAGGTAAATGAGTTCATTAGAGGCGGAATGTCCCCAGAGACATGTTGCTTTGAGTTCAAGTAAATCATTGTGGCTAATTTCCTTCCCTCAAGGGCAGGACGAAGAGAGAGACGAAGGAGAGAGAGAGAGAGTGAGAGAGAAAGCGAGAGAACTGGCTTTGTGCGAGAATGATAAACACTAGGGCCTGCTTTGAGAAGTGAAAACTTATATCCTCCCGCCACAGTTTGATATTTTATGATCTCATTTAGATTGCCGAGTCCATATTTCTTGATGTTTTCGGGTGTCGCATTGAATCTCCACGGGCGTGGCCGCGATTAATCTGTGCTGGAATGAACTGAAAGCTTTCTGTCAACGGCGTGGCCCGGCGCAGACTGTAGCGCACTGATAAACGCGCACACACCACACAGGTACAACCTAACCTGATCCCAGCGTGCCAAAGTTGGCAGACGGGCTAAGAGCAGGCCTGGATGTCCTGTAGCTTAAATATCTGCATTAATTCTTCACTGGCATATGCAAAGCCCTTCATATAAAGACATGTTTTGATGTATGAAAGGGATAGAGGCCCTTTAGAGCGGCTGCTCCATGTGGCCCGCGGTGGGAGAGCCTGGCTACTTCCCCAGCAAATGGCTCTCCTCTGTCCTCCCCATCTGTTCCACTGGCTTCGCTCCCCACAGCCTGCACACACAGCTCTAAAGATCAAACACACACACACACGCATGAGCATGCATGCGCACACACACAAACACACACAGACATTCACTATAGATGTACATATTAATGGAACAAGTCTCTTCTGTAAATGAAGGTTCTGTTTATGCTTGCCTGTTTTCGTTCACAAACGGTATTTTGATATGGGATTTAATTGGAAATATAGCCAGGATATACATGATTTCATTAAATAATGATTCCAAACTAACTCTATTATTTCCCTTTGAAATATCATTTCACTTAAATAACATAAACAAGTGAAAAAGTACGGAAAAAGAGTAAAGAAAAGAAGAAACAAGGAAAAAAAGAAAAGTAACTGAATACTTATTGAATACAGTTACAAATGATAACCCTATATAAAAGTCAGAACAATCAAATGGCATATTTGGAATTATAATACTTTTTTTTTTATCAGTGCATGTTTTTGGAATAAACCTGAATAGCAGAGCATTTATGAGCTCAGACACAGATGTTGGACGAGAAGCCCTGGATCTCAATCTCTGTTACTGTTCATCCCAAAGGTGTTGGATGGGGTTGAGGTTAGGGCTGTGTGTGGATCAGTTAAGTTCTTCCACACCGAGCTCACCCAACCATGTCTTTATGGAGCTCACTTTGTGTCCCGGGGCACAGTCATGCTGGAATAGAAAAGGTTCTTCCTCAACCCGTGTCCACAAAGTGTGCCGTTGTCCAGAATGGCTTGGTCTGGCATTACGATTGTCCTTCTCTGGAAATAAGTTGCCACCTAAATTCAAAAATGAAAAGGTGTGTCCCAATATTTTTGGCCATATAAGGGGGGGTCAGAGACATACCGATAAAAGCCTCGAAAGAAACATTTCGGAAGGTCATTCAGTCTCTGATTGTTTTTTTGTTTTTTTCCCCATTTCCCATTCCTGGTGATTTGAGATGGTTGAAATGTGTGTGAGTTAAATGATGTTGATCTCATTTTTATGAGCTATTTTTGATTGAAGCGCTTGACTTAAGATCTACAAGTAGGCTGTCGTGCTCTATTCAAAGGAAGAAAGACAATGTGAGAGTGCGCTCTTTCCGCCTGGATTTGTTTTCTGAACCTATATTGATAATCGTAACTAATGCTTGAACTTGCGTTCAATGTGTTCATTCTTGGTGGTTTTGTGTGGTTGGGATATGTTTGCATATGGTGTGATTGGGGTCTGTGTCATTTTGGGTGTTGGGATGAAAATGGGTTGCATGGAGCTGGGTAGGTTTTATCTCATTCCCAGATTCAACAGAGATACTTTGTTACAGATGACAGACACAAGACCGAATTGATAACTGTTAATAGTTGTATCAGTCGCATCAGTAATCTGTTCTGCCTCTTCTGTAATGCATTATTCAGCCTCTTCATTCTGCTGGAGGAGCCACTCTCGCTGCCGAAACACCATGAATCACTGGCTGTTGTGTTTGAGTGGAGATTTCTGCCTCCAAGCTAAATTATTGTGCCGTCGAATGCCTGGAACACAAATTCTGCGCAGGAGGCTAACTGACTGTCCCAACAAACGCTTGAGAGCTACAGCAAATTCATCATTCACTTCCTCTCCGGAGTCAAAAATAAAAATGATAGTAATACAAATAATAATAGTGCACAAAAAATTGCAAAGTGACAAGCACAAGAGTCTCTCAGTGTAAAATTAGGGTCTCTAGAGTGGCCCGTTTGGAGATGAAGCATCTTGGGCTGTGTTTGTCTAATTTGCTATGATTGCTCTTACGTAACAGCTGTGGATTAATCTTTTGAACAAGGTGGGTTTGAAGTACTGCCTCTAGCAGCCCGTGGAAATGTTGTTTTGATTGCCACTAATGCGCATTGCCTTCTATGAGACACAAACCCAAATGTAATATCCTCCAAATGCAAGCGGTCTAACCATGCAGAGCCAGTAGAACAGAGAGATTAAAAAGCCTGTAATAGAAAAGTAGTTCTTTAGTCAGTGTAATTAAAAAGAACACACTTGGTCATGTGGAACTTATTTTGCCATTTGCTTGCGAACGTTTCCTGAAGCGAAGTGCACTCCTGTGTTCAAAAAAGTGTAGATTATGCACACCGAGTTCAAATCTGGCTTTGATTTTTTTAAAATCTGATCTCTTATAATCTTTTAATAAAGTCAGAGGTTTGCTTCCTTTAGGCTGCCCCTTTGTCTGTTTGTTTGCTTGTTGCATGTTGCAGCTTTTTTTGTTCTCTCCTCGTAATTCCTCATTTGTAATGAAAAAAAAACATTAAATATCTGTTGCAAATGAATAGGTGACAGAGGGAAAGAAACCAATTATGCCACCCTGTTCTGCGATTTTGCTTTGGTGAAATGCATTTTTTGCTCCGATAACAAAACAACATCAGTCTTCCCCTTTGACATGAATGATTGTTTTGTTTTGGTTGGCAAAAGAAGACATTTTGATGGATAATTTTGAAATGGTGGCAGTTAAGGAGGCATCTCTCATATTTATCAGAATTAATGCGCGTGGCAGACGGCTTGTTTAGACTCGAGCTTTCTTCCAGGAACGTTTCATAGACGTATTGCTGTCAGAAAATTGAATTAGGCATCGGTGAATCATTCAGGGTCGTAATTACGGAACATCTACTTTTCAGGCTGAGCGAGTCCAAGGCCAGACATATTTGTTCAGGTTTGAAGTGCTTTTCTTTTGCTAAATTTCACATATTGTTAAAATCGTGGACAGAAATAATTGCCGCAATCAGTATTCAGCAAATTCAGCAAACTCAATGGATCTTAAATTGTTATTAATTGCTATTTTTCAGGCACTTTTTTTTTTACCCCTTACAGCTCTGTGCCTGGCTTTGCTGATCAAGGCCAGTGATGTTTTTAATTAATCATGTGCATGAGAGGTCATTTTTGACTGGCTTATATAACTGAACTTCTGCACTGATTACTCACATTCTGCATGACTACTGAAAGACATCTAAACATCGACTTGTTTTTCTGCGGTAATTTTCAAATCCATATTTTTGCCGTTGTACACTTAACAGCATTCAGCATCCAATCATGTGTTTAAGATTCATTTCTCCTGACTCCTGAGCTCCAGGTTGTGTTTTGATGTTCTTAGTTCTCAAATGGCCCATGAAATAGTCTGAAATGTTGCAAAAGATGCTTCACCCAGTCGTCGGAAATATTGATCCTTTACTCTGGAATAAGAAGAACAGCTTGGGTGGGAGAATGGTGTGCATTGAACAGTGTGTTGTTATATGTGGCAGCTTTTCACTTAAACACTGCCGCATAACACTTACATAACCATGTCATGGAAGATTTTCTACGTCCATCAATGGTTCTGTGCCATGTTCCCATTCTTGTTATTGTCATGACAAAAATGTTTAATGTTTAATGTCATGTACTTAAAACAGCATGTGACGTCTTGTCTTTCAGTTACTGGGAATGGTAACACAATACTGTTTCTCATAATGTGTTATAACAGACAACAACCATGGCATTATAATGGCACTGTATTTGTCAATGTTATATTAAATGGTTCTTTTGTACACTTTCCTTTTCTCTTTATTATCCCACTCTTCCTTAAACATCCCCAAATATCCGGCCCTGAACACAAAAAATTGGGATTTAGTGCATTTGCTGGTTGAAATGCATTAAGCTAGGAGCAGTTGGTTCTCAAAGATCGCTTTTAAAGCAATAGCTCAGCAAAAACAAACCCCTGAAATTCCCTTACCGCAGATCGGCCAAGATGTTTTTAGCTCTTATGTAACCAACAAGCTGAAACCCCATTGACAGAACCCCATTGACAGAAGATAGCTGCTGGTATGTGACTTTGCAAGAGTGGCATTTTGGTAGGTTTGCCCTAATGCTAACTGATGGAGTATAAGCTTCCATTAGTTACAGCTGCATTAATCACAATCCATCATAACCTCATAGCAAACTAAAGATGTCCTGACTAATTGACTGAATTTGGAGTCAAAAACAGAAAGTGTGTAAAATTGCTGACTGTAAAGCTCAAAGCAGTGGGGTCTTCCACAGAAGAGCATGGTGAAGGTCTGTCTAACAGAGTGCAAAACTCTCCGTTTCTTCCGCCACTCTCCCTGGGTAGGTTACCCACAGGGCAGAAGAGTGGTCTGCGGAAGCAAAGGAAGCAGTTGAGCAGAATAGGGACACAGAAAGCCACATTTGAATGTGAAGGGAAGTGAAGTACAATGCACCAGCGCACAGCAGCAGGAGGCAGGCAATACATTGAAGCATGGAGGAAGGGGATGGCATGAGGCAACAACACACACACACACACACACACACACACACACACACACACACACACACACACACACACAGCACTGACAGCAGGGATGTCTGCCAGAAACTAGTAGGCTTACCTGATTAAAAATCAAACAACTCGGTTTAAGTCAGCCCTTTGAGCATAGTGGAATAAAATCTCTCTATACGTTCATCTCTCGCTTGCTAATATTACTATGAATTGCTAATACTAAAATATTACACTGTCAGCAAGTCATTTATGTCCAACAATTTTGAAAAAAATGTCTGTTATTGAACATAAGTATCCCAAAGTGTTAAAATATCCCTTCGAATGAGTAATTTCAGCTACACTTGTGTGTATTCAGAACCTGACCGCACCAATGGCTTAATGGGCAGCTGGTGGCCTAGTGGTTAAGGCATTCGCCCTGTCATCAGAAAGTCCGGGTTTGATTCCCAAGATTATTAGGCATCTCTGAGCAAGGTACCATTCCCACACACTGCTTCCCGGGCGCTGTGTTCGTAACTGCCCCCTGCTTCACTTGGTGAATGGGTTAAATGCAGAGGAAGTATTTTGTGCTGCTCACACTGTGTGCTGTGATGTGTTCCTGTATGACCAGATTGTCACGTTCACTAATGCAATCAAATCCGAACAGCAATGTCACAGTATCCACTGCAAAGCCCTCCATGTAGAGCAAATGTTATTGCTGCAAACTCCTTATTAATATTCATTTCATAAGAAACAACAACTTAACAAGTGTCTACAAACCTTTGGACAAATAAGGTTGATTTCCCAGACAAGGATTAAGTCTAGTCTACATTTCCTTTTCAACTGAGAATATCTATTCAGAATGCTTGTTAGTTCAGTATTTAATTCTTATCTAGGAAACCCATAGTGTGATTTATACAGTTTTCACTGTAAAAAATGATGCTTACAAAAATGACTATAGGGCTACTGTGCAGTACACTACTTTCAGTAGAACTGCTTGGTCAGCACTGATGATGAATATCCACACCCAAAGGTCACCTCCATCCCCTACCCCACGACTCCAAAGAGTTCTCCAGAACCAAGTGTTTTCTCTCTCCTTTTCTTTCCCTTCCTCCTTTTGCGCACCAGTGGACCCCATTTGGCTGGTTCCGCTCGACAGAGGCTTGTTGCATTGGCACCAGCGCCAGCTCGCGGCAGGAAATGGGCAGTTTAGCCTTGCCCTCTTGCTGAAGCATCGCAGATCTTGATGAGAAACGCGGTGCCGGCCAAATCCCAAGCCCTTGTGCCGCCCAGCATTGGCACTGCCAACCAAGCCCGACTGCCATGCCAATGGAAATGATGGGGAAAGCAGAGATGAAAGAGGCAGCGAGTGCCCATGCTGTTGAAAGGAGCAGCTTTAGATGCACGGCTGCTACTGAGACAGTGGAAGCGGGCCACCCCCCTCCCACCCCCACCCACTGCCCTCACGCTGGTAGCCACGCAGGCAGCTCATAGCAGTGGAGGAATTAAAAAAATACAGAGGTCATGTCACATTGGGGCTGATTGATTATTTTAAGCAGAGGCCTAGGCAGAAATACATTTTTTGTGTAGGGCTGTTAAGAAGGCATGCCAACTAGTTATATGCAGTTTCCGATCACGCCATAGGCTGTCTAACAACAATGCAGCGATAGCCTCCACAAAGTAGAAGATTGTGTTAATGTCAACAAGAATTCTGAATATACAGCAACCTAATTCCACATTCGCTTTTAGATTTAGATGGGAAGGAAATGTCTTGCTGTGATGCTGGCAGGGTGACAAGGTTTTACTTTAACAGGTCATCCAGATACATCGTTTGACCACAGCTGGACCCTCAGCTTCAAACACTAGCATGCTGATAATTAAACTGAAGGCAGTGTTGAATTTTTAAGGTCTCTAAGCATTAAGAGAAAGGACTCAGAAAGGTAGGTGGAATTTGGTCCAACATAAGGACTTTGATAATTGACCATAAAATAAAGTCAGCTCTCACAGAAAACAAATCAAATTTCATTTCCTTAAAATAAATATTTTTCTCCATTTTATTGACTAGTCCTGTGATCAGTCTGGCCTTCTTTGGGCCAGTAAGATTATCTTTGCGGTTGGAATTAATGAGTGTATGTGTCTGTATGTTTCTTGTGTTCACACTCATATGACACAAGGGCAGGAGAGTCCATTGCTAAAGCTGCTGGATGAACACAGAACAAACAGGCGTAATTTTGAGGCCTAATGATGTGCATTGTGAACTGATCACTCCCAGCGGGTGATCAATCTGTGTACAAGATTTCAGGAAATAACATTAGCTGCTGAAAGCCTTTCTAAATTTGCTAGCCAATTATAGAATTTAGGGCCCCATTTCCTAATATTATTTCATTTAATTAGGAAATTGGGAAGAATAACTAGAATAACTGGTTTGACTGAAAGCCAAACCGCTAACACAAGTCGGTGCAGTCCTTTTTTGATCTGGTTTACATATATAGTCTTATTAATTGATTGAAAATTAATTTATTAATCATTAATAATGACAACCAGACCAATCAGCAAGTGCTGTAAAAAGTTACATGGAAGAGTTAATGCTGGGCATTTTAGAAAATTGAGGCACAGTGATGCTCTGGACAATATTCAGCCTCAAACATTGTATTCTCACATTCATGCGGATGTTACTTTGACATGTACCACCTACTTAAACATTGTTGCGGACGAAGTAGACCCCTTCATGGCAGCAATATTCCATAAAGACAGTGGCCTTTATCAGCAGGACATTGCCCCCTGACATTTTGCAAAAAGCATTTTAAGTAGTTTGAGGATCACACCAAAGAGATCAAGGTGTTAACTTGACCCCCTACTCCCCAGATCTCAGTCCAACAGGATGTGTTGGACAAACAAGTCCGATCCATGGAAGCGCTACTGCTGCTGACGTCTTGGTGTCAGATACAACAGAGTGGGACCGCTACACTTCTGTTTAGCTCAATAGGGGCTCTGGGTCACCACCACATCCCAGACCTGCAATTGCTGGGGTATCCTGTCCAAAGATTCTCAACATTTTCGGCTGCATTTGAACTCCCCACATGCTCCTCCCCATCCAAGAGCAACTGCTGCTCAAAGGCTCTGGCAGAGATTGCTGTTCCTTTTGCTGTGGACTAGAGACTCAAGCAGAATCTACTTATACAGACTCTAACTGTACCTACTCTGTTAGCCATAGGTGGCCAATCTGTTCCAAAGTAATTAGCTGTGTACTCATAGACGCTCCATTAGTTGCCTTCCAGAGGAAGATGAATCCCACTTTTAGTCTTGGTTCATCCCGAGGGTTTCTTCCCCCGGCTTTAGGGAGTTTTTCCTTGCCCCTGTTGCCCTTGGCTTGGTCACTAGGAGCTCGGACCTGGATTTTGTTAAGCTTTCTAACAACACTGGTTGTAAAGAGCACTATATAAATAAAATTGAATTGAATGAAACCTTTAGAGGTCTTGTGGAGTCCATCCCTCAATTGATCAGATCCGTTTTGGCAAAAGTAGAATCTACACAATGTTTAGAAGCTACACAAGGCTTAGCAGGTGGCTTTACTGTTGTGACTGGTTGGTGCGTGTATAAATAGTTGTGTGTGTGTGTGTATGTCTGAGTTGTGTGTTTTTCTAACTCTGTCTCTGTATTTATCTTTCTGACTGTAAATCTCGTTAAACTCTCTTTTTTGCTCCTTTTCATCTGTTCTTTCTCTCTGTGCTTCCTATGTGAGGTATCTTCTGTGTGACAGAGCCCTTGGCGGTGTGTGTGTTTCAGGGTCATGCTCTGTGCTCTAGCCTCTAGCTGCTGGTCTTCTAGGTGTCAAACTGGGCTTTGGCAGAGCAGGTGACAAAGAGGCCTAATCCCTTATACTGCTGTTTAAGCACACACACAGACACACAGGCAAAAACACATGCACAGACACACACACACACACACACACACACACACACATACACACACACAATATCCTTCCTGCTTCCTCTCCTTGGCTGCTGCTAGAGTTAGTTCTGATCACCTGACAGACCAGAGTTGCATGTAACAGTTATTCCACAGCGCTTTCTCCAAACTGGTCTCTTATTCTACAGATGACACCCTGCCTGACCTTTTCTCTTTCAGACCCACAAACATACAAACACCCTCTCACATTTCTGTGCGATCTCTCTCTCTCTCTCTCTTTCTCTCTCTCTCTCTTGAGGCCTCTTTAATACTTCAAATCTAAGTGCTTCTATAAATGCTTCTATACTTCACAATAAGAATTTAAGAATGAACCAGACAATGCTCCGCCCATAACTGCATTCCTTCTTAAATTCTACTCAATCTGCTAGTTCTAAATTGGAGTTTAGAGTTACTGCATAATGCTGAAAGTGCCCCCTTACTAAGACGCCTTTGTCGTAGCTAACTGAAAGTAAGCAGGATGAAAATGGCCGCAGACCCTGCTAACATCACTGCAGACCCTACTAACATCAGCTTGATTACACAACAAAAGAACTGCGTTCGACCTGCCCTAACATCTTACGTCCACACGCATGCAAAGTAAATCATTTGAAATAAGCAACTCTAGATTTCTTTATCCAGCTGAGCCAAAAATTGCCATGAAAGAATGCTTTTCTGGTCAACGCACTGCAGGATTGAAGGATTGCTCTACGCGAGGCCTGCGATTTGTCTTATAGTTGGATTAAAGGTTTTTTGCTTCAGTTGTGCTACATAGTTTCCATAACCAATGGTCTCCAAGGACGCAGTTGGTCATGTTCTTATTAGGATGGAAGCATGGCAGGGTTCAGCTCTCCCCAGTGTGAAATGGTAGCCGGCTGGCCAATTGTACAACAGAATAGAGCGTTTGGCACTTTCCTCTAAAGATGTTGTGATGCTGAACAATGCTGCATGACTGGCAGTGAAGACAGAGAAAAAAACTTAATTCACATTAAAGGAGGTGTATGCTGGCCTTTGCCATCCAAGAATGAGAGGAATATTAGATAACACTCTTTAGTGGGTATTAAACTAAACTGGAACAAATAAAAAAAAAAGTATCCTGGACGCGAGATGGATTTCTATACATCTTCATCTTCAGGTGGTTTTGATGGTATCACAGTATTTTCCATAAATGTCACAGTATCATGGCATCAAATAATTACACAGGTCAACAAAAAAGAATTGTAATCATCAAAAACCACAACACACTTTTCTAAACCAATTTATCCTGCTGCTTTCATTTTTTTTTAATTAGTAATGTTAGATTTGCAATAGACTTGCATGCAGTTTTTGTTAAATATTGTTTTCAATATTTTCAGTGTGAGGTCAGACAGGCCACACTGTGGCATAGATATAATGATCAGAGTCAGTCAGCTACCACTGTTTCTTCACAAACA